>CAJQZJ010000275.1:1748098-1760689 GCA_907164525.1 Lophiomys imhausi | reverse complement strand
ACATACATACATACATACATACATACATACATACATACATACATACACACACCACACATACCTCCCTTATAACAGAGTGGAGAAAGTGTTCCACTCTATTCTGTAGAGTGGCATCTGTATGGAATAGATAAGAGTCAGATTGCCAGACTTTTTCTGTTCAAAGTGTCCTATGTTTTTTAAGTTCCCTTTTCCTTGCTTTGGATTGTTTAGAAACCATATGTTACTGATAAATAGTATAAGATGGATGAGGGATGTTTATGCATGCTTCTTGTTTAGTGTGGTTAATTTGTTACAACAACAAAGCTTATCTTCATCCTGACTATTGTAGCAACATCATGGTTTAGAATCTTATAATTTAGAAACCAATTTTTCATGTCCATTCAGCAAGTATTTTTTAAAAAACTTCCACTGAATATATATGTGTACACAAAATAAAGTAATAAAATTAAAATAGAAATAACGTGGCTATAAATAAAAAAACTTCACTTAAAATCTCCAGTGGATTTTCTTTTTTCTTAACTGTCTTTCTTTTATTATTCTTAATTTTTAAAAAATTTCTTCAAGTTACATCTCAATCACAATGCCCTCCCTACTCCCCCCTCCTGTCCCACCCTCCCACTCTCTTTCCCCTCACTCCCCCACCCACTTTCTTTTGTTTTTGTTTTTAAGTTTAAGGTATATCTCTCCCCCCAATAAACCCCCTTTCAGTCCAACAAATGGTTCTTTCTCTTATAACAATAAATACAATACAAAACAACAAAAATAATTAGGACACAATGTTGAGAATTATAAGGCTTAGCATATATTCCCAGTGTCTAGTCCATACATATTTGGCAATAGACTTTAACATTTTATTATGCTCCTTCCACCTGTACATCCCAGGGATCAAAGTCAGGTGGTCAGGCTTAGCAGCAAACGCCTTTGCTCTTTGAGCTCTCGCCACTTTTAACATCTTAGTGTATACATCCTACCAAAATTCCCCATTGAGACTTGATAAACTAGCATTGTGGATGTGTCACTTTGTAATCAGGGCTCTTTCACTCAATAAAGTATTTGGAACCTTTAAAAAAAAGTTCTACAGAATTTTCAGATTGTTTTTATCATATTTTTGTTATGGGAATATTAGCAGAATGCATGGGAGATACTATACTTTCTAGATTATAATTACATTGCATATTTTGGATCTAGGCCAATGGAGTTTCAATCCTGATTCTGCCACGTATGTGTAACCCTGGAAAAACTGTCTACCCTCTCCAAACCCTTTGTGCTTATATATGATGTAGTTCCTGACTTACAGTGCCCCTGTACAGAAAAAATGCATTATGTTTCTATTTTAAAAGGTTTAAAACCTTTACAATCACAATCTTCTCAGTTTCAGGAATGTTCTAGTTATGTTTTCTATTACCACGATAAAATACCATTCCCAAAAGAACTTGGGGAAGAAAGTGTTTATTTCAGCTTAAAGCTTGTGTCATTCTCCATTGTGGAGGTTTGTCGAGGCATAAGCTCAGGGCAGGGACTTAGGCAGGAAGTGAAGCACCTGCTATGGGGAAACGCTGCTTGCTCCCTTGCTTCCGTGGCTTGTTCAGTTTGTCTTCTTATACTCTGCAGACCCAGCAGCTACCACAGAGACAGCACTACCACAGTAACATAGGCCCTTCCACATCAGACATCAACCAAGAAAACGCCCCGTGGACTTAGTCACAGGCCAATTTGAGGGAGGCAAATTCTTACCTGAGGTGCCCTCTTCTCAGACAACTTCAGTTTTTCTGTCAAGTTGACAGAACAACCAACCAGAACAAGGAATGTGAGCACTTTTAGCTTGCAGTTCCTCTATGTTTCCTCAATAGTCATCTGTCGTTTGAGAGAAGCTATTGCTAACATTTGTGATGTGATTTTGGTCCAATCAAACTATTTAGTTCTAATACGTCTACCAGATTTTCCTAGGGATGCGGCCACATATTTGAGTGTCAAGGTTACAGCCAAAGCTGGAAAATTCTCCTTTTTGTTTCAAGTTATACATATTTAGTTCTCTTATTTCTACATTTTCTGCCTATTTATATTTCCTACATATTCATGACTTCAAATTGGAATTCATGTTTTCTAAGAATATAATACATTTTATCCAGGTTCCATGTATGTTTCTATAACATTGTACATAGTATTCTCATTAATTTCTTTTTATCTTTTGTGTGTCCACAGTTCTGTCCTTTGTTCACTGTTCCTTTTTTACTTCTAGTGTATTCATTTGTTATACCACCCCTCTCTTCCTTGAATAAGCTTTCTGCATTTTATAGATGTATCTTTTCCCTGTTCTGTTTCATTTACTTCTACCTTTATTTGGATCAATTCCTTCCTGCTGCTTTCTTTATTTTGTTTTGCAGGGTTTTTGACTGAATCTTTGAGTTGCATGATTTGTTTGTTTACTTTCAATCTTTCTAGCTTATTAGTAAAATTCCATGAGGCTCCTGACTGCCGCTTTGCCTCCATGCAACCAGTCTGATACATGGCCCTCTTTACTTCTAAGGATATGGTCATTTCAGCTTGACTTGTTTTTTATACCCAGGTGCTACTTAGAAAGTTTTTATTTTCTCTCTGTGTCTTTCTCTCTGTCCTTTTCCCTCAGCTTCTCTCTGTATCTGTCTCTGTCTCTCACTCTGTGTGTATGTGTGACTGGGGGGGGGGGGAGAGAAGATAAACTCAGATGCTGATCTGCCCCTTCCATCATGGTTGAGGTAGGATCTATTATTGTTGGCCATTGTGTATACAAGCCTACCTAGCCCTTGAGCTACCGACATTCTCTTTCTTGCCTAACTGTAATGGCAGTAGGCTTACAGGCAGGCAATACTGAATCCAGTGTTGTGTGGGTTCTGGGAATCTAAACTCAGATTCTCACTAAGATGTCTTTACATTCCAGAAGACAGAGTGGCTTTGTTTTGTTATTTTTCTTAAATGTCCAAACAGACCTGTTCCCTGTCATGGTCAATTCATAATAGTCTAGGATGCCAGTCTGAGAAGGTGGCATGTATAAACTGACTTTGGAAATTTCATTGAGACTTCATACTAGCTCACTTGAGGGAGACACAAGTTCAGATTTTGGAGCTAATTACCCCTGAGTTCAAATAGAGGCTGTGCTATCACCATCTATATGACCTTGATCAAGTCTATTAACTTTTCTGGGTTCAGTGTCATAATTGATTAAATGAGGATCATTACAGCCCGCTTCAAAGGGCTGATGTGAGAATTAGTGATAACTTTGAATGAGTATTGTCATTTGCCTATACTAGTTCAGTTATAATTTTCTGGGAGTGTAATTCCTATCCTCTATCTTTTCTTTAGATCAAGGTTTCCTGAAGTTGCAATTGACTCTTCTTTTTTTTTTTTTGTCAAAATATAAAATTAGGAACTTCTTAGTGCCATTCATTATGAATGAATGATATCACAATTTATATTTATATGTGTAACTAATGTCCATGATATATAAGCAAAATAGGTGTACTGCATATATATGCATCTGTACATGCAAAGTTCAGTCCTGCATTCACTCTAGTACAGATGCACAAACATTTTATAGACTATTTGATATGTTACTTAAAACCTATAACATGTAGAATATTGGCTCAGAAAGTGCCCATATCCTGGTCCCCAAACCTGTTGCTATGATTTGCATACAATCCCCCAAAGGCTCTTTTGTTAAGAATGTGGTTAACCAGTCAGTAGCTCTATTAAGGGTTTTGTGGAAGGAACTGAGAGATAGGGACTAGTGGAAAGAAAGTTGGGTGTCTGGGGAGGGAATGACTTTGGGGGAGATGCTGAGAGTCTAACTCTTGTTTCTTTAGCTTCCCTGATATTATGAAGTAAGCAGTCTTCCTTCTCCATCCTGCTCATCTGTCAATCAGGCACTGTGCTGTGGGTGACACATGCTCAAGGCAACAGCATCATCCACAGACTGAATGACCACAAATCTAAATAAGTCACAGTGTAGTCAAATATGCCCTTATGAGATAGCTACAAGAGAGCCAAGGAGTGTATCAGCCACCATCCGCTAGAAAATACTGGAGGGAGACTCTTCTAAAGTCTCCAGAACATAACCATCGCTGCCAGTGGCTAGATTTCAGGAATTCTAACAGTTGGAGTTGTAAGTTAGTAAGCTTGTATTAGTTTCAGTCACTGAGTTTGTGGGGATTCACCACAAAGCCAGAGTTTCACCCTTATAGAGAGGTTCTGTTCTATTCCCATTATCAAATGAAAACAAAACAAAACCAAAAAGGGGCTAATCAACAATGGTGTTAGGATGTGGACCCAGGGTGTCATACTTCAAGCTCTATCTGACTGTATGTGGCTATGAGTCTATGTGCACAATTTTAATATCAAAAGTGCAGATCCCAAAGACTTTTCTTTTGATTTTGGGTAGAAAAGGATTATGGTTCAGCAAGAAGGTAAGGAGAGAGAGAGAATAAAACACCCTGGGTTAAGCTCTATAAGACCCTTACAGACACAGGGCAAAAACCAGATTCACAAAGGCAAATGATCCTCTCAGCTTCGAAGTCTGAACAGTTCTTTCCCCAGGGGCACCTTAGTACACAGAAAGATTTCTACGGAGGTCTGTTTAGCTGTTGCTTTCTTTATAAATTTTATTTTTTCATGATGCTACATAATTATATGGCTTCTTCAGAACATTCTGTTGTCGGGCGGTTTTTCTTACAGGAATTTGAAAGAGTGTAGGCTCACAGGAAAACAGCCAAGATATGCATGAAATTATATATTTATACATATGCCAAATGGAAAACATAAAACAGGTACAGACACAGAGTGGGCATCTTAGTTTAAAGCAATGACTGTGTTATGTTTAACATGCTTATCACATTCAAAGGAATATAGAGCTGGATGGGGAATTTTAAAGAACCCCATAAAACTTTCTCTGTGTTTGGTCCACAGCATGTTTGTTTATATAACCTTCATAGTAATATAGAGAGATGGGCACTTTCGTTCTTGTATTGCCATGGAAATTCTGAGGCTTGAGACATCTGACTTCTTTGACCAAGATCATATGACTACTTGGAAAACCTAGGACCTTGACACTGATAATTTCACTACAAATCTTTCTTTCTGCATCAGCACAAATTGCCCTCTGTAATCATGCTTGCTTTTAAAAACAAGCAAACAAAACAAACAAACAGGAACCTATAGGAAAAAAGTCAAATTCTCTAAGTACATACTTTGAAATTTTTATTTTCATGTTTTCTGGATTGCTTATTCTATCACTCCTTGGTGGTTTATGGGGTCAATAAAATTATTTATTGAAATACAGAAACTGGGCATTGTTTCTTAAAATAAAGAAGGAGAATCAAATCCTCCCAGAAAGATTAAAAATAAAGAAAGTTAAGGTTAAACATAATGGAAGGAGATGTACGCCAGAGACTTGGACCAATATAAGGATGAACTAAGGCATCTGCTAGCCATAGTAACATGGGAATAGGTACCTCTCAGCTGACTCATCAGGGCCAGTAGCCATGGACATCAACTGAGTTATTCCCACTAATCAGTGTTACAGGAGTCCTACCTATTGAGTGTCCCAGAATGTTAACCAAAATGAAGATGTGTAAAGTTTTTTTTTTCCCCATATAGTCTTGATATGAGGTTTTATTTAAACAAAAATGGGAAGCTTCTAGAAAAAAAAAATAGGAAAAATAGGAAAGAAAGCAAAGGAAAGAGAAGGAAGGAAAAGAAGAGAAGAGGAGGGAAATGGAATAGAAAAAAGATGAGAGATAGAAGGGTATGAAGGGGAAGAGAAAAGGGGGAAGGGAAGTATGACAGACTCCATGGGACACTCCAGGCTAATTAAATCTTAGACTCCATCTACTCCTCATCAGAGGAGAGGATGGTGATGGGGAAGAGAGAGGGAGAGTGAGACTTGGAGGGGAGGAGAGAGGGGACTTTGCTCAAGATTTAACTTGAAAAAATAAATTAATAAAAAAGAAAAGAAAAGAAAAAGAATTGTAAGAAACACTGGCACTTTATACTAGGAAAGAAAAAGGGGGAGAAAAGAGCAAAGAGATTATTTCAACTGTGTCAAAGTCATTGGTTAAAAAAATTTGATTTTAAAAATAAAAATGTGGGAATGTGTATATTTTACAATTAAAAAATATGTTTCTCTGCAATAGAACTCATCATAACCTTGAGCATCCCCAGATACACTGAGAACCTAAACAACAGTTTCTTCTATAGCCTGCACCACTCAGCTTTCTTATTTTATAAATCTTTGACCATTTTTCAGAACCAGTGTTCTCCAGAGCCTATCAGAAATAGCTTGCTCATCATGAGTGAGCTAACTCAGACTCAGAAAGATACAGATGGAATATATTCACTTGTAATTGGATTTTAGTCATATAGTACAGGATAACCATCCTATAATTAATAGACCCAACAGAGCAGGAACAGGGGCTTGGTTACTTGTAGTTGGGACACCCCACCCTAGTGGAACTGCCATGTAAGGCTCCTGTGTAAGAGGAAGCTCTTAGACCTCATGTGACTAATGAACTGAGGTGGGGCGGATACACAGAGACATCCTACACCAGAGGTATGGGAGGGATGGGCGAGGGGGTAGAGAGTGGGAGGGAGGGGCCTGGAGGGGGTGGAGGAAGGTGGTGACAATGGAGATGTAATGAAGTAATAAATAAACGTTTACAAAAAGAAATAGTTTTACAAAACATATGGAAGGACTGTATGTCTTTCCTTCAATTTACTGATAATTGTTAAATGTTTAATGAACAGCACCACACTTGATAGTCAAAGCTATAATTTTTGATAAGAATAGGGCATACAGGTATTCAGATATAGCTCAGTTTTCTAATTTGCTGAGACACTAGATTCTATCTCCAGCACTAAAAATTTCCTTTAGCATCCAGGCATCCAGTGTTAACTTTGTGTTGTGAGTTGAATGTGAAATATCCCCTATGGGCTCATGTACTTGAACACTTGGTGGTCTTCAGCTAGAGGTACTATGTGGGAAGGTTCTAGAACTCTAGAGGTAGAGGTAGAGCCTTATTGGAGGAAGTAAGCAGTTGGCTGCCACCTTGAGATTTTATAGCCTGGCCCCAATTCCTGTTCATTATCTGCTTCATGGCTGAAGATACAATGTGACCAGCTGTCTCTAGCTCCTGCCACCAGGAATTATCACTAAGCATGGACTGTGTCCCCTTAAACATAGAGCCAAAATAAAGCCTTCTTCTCTGAAGTTGCTTCTTGTCTGGTATTTTGTCAAAGCACTGAGAAAAGTGTCCAACCCTATGAGAAGTAGAGTTTGCATCCTTCAACTCAGGGGCAAAGGGAAACAGCTCTGGTTCCAGCCCATCAGGTAGAAAGGCCCCCAAAACTAGTGCTTGTGTGGATACCCATGGTTTACTAATGCTCAAAATAAAACACAGTGTCTCCACTCCCTAGTTCAGTATTGTATAAATCCAGAACAGACATATAGTTTGGGAATGAAAACAAGGAATTTCCTGTTTTCTACAGATAGCATTCACATGTATTTATCTCCTCTTCCTTCCCAAATCATGTAAAAAGAACATTCAATCCACAGGACGATTCTGAGCCCATGTGTGTAGATACACTTTCTTTTAAAACAATTTTTAAGATCTATCTATCTTATATGCCTGAGTGTTTGGTCTGCTTATATTACTGTAAAAAAAAAAGATATGTGTGCTTGGTGTGCATGGAGGTCAGAAAATGATATCAGATTCCCTGGAATTTGAGTTATAAATGAATGACTGTATATACCATGTAGGTGGTGAAAACTGTACCTGAGTCATCTGGAAGGGCAACAAATGCTGATAACAAACTGGAGCTAAGAAATATTTGGGATAGTTCAAATTCCTAGCCTTTCCTCCTAAGAGTAGTTCAGGTAACTGTGAGCCTTGATTTTCTTCCCCCCCCCCCCGAGAAATATGGTAATTCAAAAAGTATTGATGAAATTCTCACCATTGTTTACATGGGAACAAGTGGGGAAATATCTTAGTTAATAAGATCAAGAAACTACACACCCCAAAACAGATGAAAAAAAACAACAACAAAAAACAAACAGGAACTTCCTTTTCTCAAACAAAACAACTACATAGTCTACTATGTTGTTTTCATGTGGTTTTTTTACTGTTTACCTTCACTGCCAGGAAGCACAAAGCTGAATTTATATTATGTTGAGGGACTTTCTCATTTCAGACTCCCAAATTATTTTTTTTCTTTTCCCCTTTCATTCTTTATACATACTCCTGCTTAGCTAATCTTTGTATTAGCAACTTACAAAAAAATGCATCATATTTATGTGGATAAAATTAAGTTCTCTTGGATATGTGTGTGGTAGACATTGCAAACTCACCCACACAAAACCAGCAGATCAACTTCGTTGCTAGGCAACTTGCTGGGGTCTTCACAAAAGGCAATTCCTCCTCATCTGTAAGAATTATTCTAAATACTTCAGCTTAAAGTCTGGTGAATTCACAACCTACCTCAAATCTTCTGTCAGCCACACTGGTTGCCTGGCTTCTGCTCCCACCCATCAGGACCAAAGGAAGGCTCAGCAACCTGCTCTCAGTATCCTCTTTGTCCTTTGTGGACAAGAACCCGTGATCAATGCTTCACTGAATTGTTAGCCTCTCATAAAATCCCAAACACAGTGAGACTACAACAAAATCAAGATTAGCAAATTCTTTCAGCTACTAAAGTTTTAAAGAAGTCCTTGGGTCAAGCTGTAGAAAATGGCAACACAGACATTGTGGAGGTTTGAATGAGAATGATGCTCATAGGCTCATATACTTGAATGCTTAGTCATTAGAGAGTGACACTAACTGAGAAGGATAAGGAAGTGTAACCTTTCTGGAGCAGGTGTGCCCTTGTTGGAGTAGGTGTCCCTTGTGGGAGAAAGTGTATCACTGGGGACAGGATTTGACGTTTCAAAAACCCATGTCAGACCCCCAGTCTCTCTCTATCTCTCCCTTCTTCTCTCTCTTTCTGCTTATGGATGAGAATGTAGCTCTCAGCTACCTCTCCAGCACCACACTTGTCTACTACTATGCTCCCTCCCATAATGATAATGGACTAACATTTTGAAACTGTAAGGAAGCCCCCAATGAAAAGTCTTCTTTTGTAAGAGTTGCCTTGGTTATGCTGTCCCTTCACAGCAATAGAACAGTGACTAAAACAGACACCCAGGTGACTAATACACAGCTTCTGTCCTTAAAGGGCACCTGGTATGTCAGGTAGAAGGAAAACAGGTAAATCAAGAACTGAATGGAGTATACATAGAAAAAAAATGCAGTGGACTCTGTTGGTCTGGCGACAGACTGGCAAATCAGGCAGTTAACCAGAGATCAAGTCTATAAGATACATGCAGTTATCATGAGTACAATTAGATTAGCTACAAATGGTAGGACTGGTGGTGCATGCCTGTAATCCCAATGCTTGGGAGGTGGAGGCATAAAGATCAGGAGGTTAAAGTTGTCTCTGGCTACATAGCCCATCCAAAGCCAGATTGGGCTCCACGAGACCCTGCCTCAACCCTCTTTCAACCCCTAAAAATGAATTACAGACAAATTTAAGTAATCCTTTCCCTTATCAGAGGATAGGTAGAAAGGAAAAACCATTTTAGATTATTAATTTTACAGTTTATTTAATGCTTCATTCAAGATAATATATATAATATTATATGTATATAATATATTAGACACATACACAAGGAATGACAAAGAAAAAAATTCTTTCTTTATGTTCTCTATCCTACTTGGCAAACATAGAACTATAATTTAAGCAGTCTTTATTTGTAAGCATTGGAATTATTACCCATCACTGAGGTAATACGATATTGCATTCACTACTCCCATCATGTTCAGGAGAACTTGCTGAAGAAGATGATGCTTGCCTTAAGACTAGAAAGTGACACAGAGATGTCCAGGTTAAAAGACCAGGGACAAGTGGAATGAGTTGGGTATTGGGAGGAGAGGAGAGAATGAAGTTGTCAAAATTCTATAGGCTGAGGCCATAGGTGTAGCAAAATGAGAGGGATGTATGTGAAATATTAAATGAAGATGCCAGACTAGCAATGCTTTACATTTACTTACATTACATGATGACCTTTTAAAAATAATTATTAGCTGAGCACCCACTATGTGCTAGACTATGTTCAAGGTACTGGATGAAAGTGGGAAGCACAATATAAAATTCAGTAATTGAATGCTTAAATGCGATGGCTTTCTACCTATTAAACTAATAATTGCACAGCTTACTGAATATTTGATTCCACATGCCCGTCTCTCTGCTTGCAAAATTTCAGTTAATCCACACAACTGTGTACAGTCACTTCTCCTCCTACATTAAAGAGCAGAGGCTCAAAGAGATTGAATCACTTCACCAGGATCATATGACTGGATATATTTAGAGGCTGGCTATTGATAGTAGATCTGTCTTGCCTGGGACTGGAAACACATAGCCTAGGTTGGAATTCTTATGGCCCCCAATTATGAGCCATGTACCTTGGGCAAGTCACCAAGCCTGAGCACTCTGTGCTTGGTTTTCTAATCAGTAAAATGGAAATCATAACTGTCCCTTTCTTGCAGAGTTGTCATGAGGGTTGACAGAGCAGTCATTTAACACAGTCATGACACGTAAAAAGTGCTTAATGAGTCATTAGCTGCTGTTATTAACCTGGGTGCAAATAGATTTATTCAGCCTTCAACTATCCAACTAAAAAAGGTCATGGAGCTTTATGTGAGTTAAGCAAGGGAGGGTCTGTTTTGTTTACCCTACTTAATTCAATAGCATCTGACTCTCACACAGCCAACTCTCTCACAAGCACCTGCTAATCGCCTTCATTGTTTACAGTGCTTCTAACAAGTATGAGTGACTTTTCATTTGCATCTTTAATAGACCATTTCCAAAGCATGTAGAAACTACAGTTGGTTTTAGGAAACCTGCATTTGAGTTCCTTTTCTGTCCTGTTTACCAACAGTGAAGGGACTCTAACAGCTCACCCACGCTCTAATCCAATCTTGTTTAACACTTTCACAGAAATTTCATGGTACAAAAGGTCAATAAGTCCAGTCTCACAGACCAGAAAAGCAAAGTGGAAGGCATCCTGTCACCAGGCAAGGGACTAGCAACTCTCTCCAGGTCACTCAGTGGAGTTACTTCGCTCCACGCAGTACAAAGCTTGAATGCACTTTCAGTATGCACATAAATGTGGCATAGACAATGCATCATTCTCTATAGCAACCCCACATACGAAGTATTACACCTATGTTACATAGGAGGAAACTGAGGCACAAAGTTAAACAGTGTTAAGTAATGTGTCCGATACCACTCAGCAAGGAGGCCATGAGCTCTGTTACCAATGCTATGGCTTTGAATGTGTTACTTAACCAGGCAATAAAACAGCCAGTATTTTGTGCTCTCCCCAACAATCCTTATGTTGAGACAGCTATTATCAACACTTTACAGATGTGGAAGGTCAGGAGTCCTGGGAGGATTACCTACCACCTAAAGGACAGAGGTAGTCCTGGGACTAGAATCTGTCTATTGAATCCAAGGTGCCCTGCAATGCACACTGGATAGAAGGTGTTGATGACTTCTGAAGTCAAAATTCATTACTCCCGTGGCTGCAGCTGTGACCGTTGTCATTTTCTGCAGAATACCCCCCCCTCAAGTTCATAGAGAGGAAAATAACAATGATAAGAACACAGCTGATTCTGTATGCAAGCCTGCAGATCTGAATCCATGCATAATTTACTCAACACTGCCATGCAGTCACTTATGCTGAGGAGAGACTGCCATAAATTCAGGTCTGCATACACTAATTTATTTCTTATTTATTTTATTGATACACATCTTAAGGCCTCCAGAGAGCTGCTTCAACACTTGCTTGAAGGCACCAGGAGTCTTAAGTTCGAAAGGGGCAGGAAAGGAGACCCTGAAATACGTCCTTAACTGGGTGTACTAGAACCACAAAAGTTCAATTAATTTTCCGGCAAACTGGAATTAAATCCATGATGCTCTAACCTGTGTGTGTGTGTGTGTGTGTGTGTGTGTGTGTGTGTGATGCACAGGACTGTAAATGTTGCTAAGTCTCTTACTCCCCTTCACTTGGGAGTTAGACTGGCTAGTACACTTCTCACCAGGATCATGGGACTCTTCTTGAGTGACAGAAAGTCAAAGATGATCAAATCAGAGAGGAAATAAGTGGGACAAAAAATTAAAATGTTGCTATTTTTTTGAGAGGTTACTGAGGACCAAACACCACTCTAGGCAATGAAGCAGTACAAACATCATCTACACAGTAACTTGGAAGAAATCTGCGCCTGTGTATGAGAATAAGCATCTTTCACAGGTTAGTAAGCTGCAGCTGAGAGAGAGAGAGAGAAGAGAGAGGGCAGAGAGAGAGGGAGCAGGGAGAGGAGAGAGAGAGGGAGAGACAGAGCAGAGAGAGAAGAGAGAGAGGGAGCAGAGAGAGGGAGCAGAGAGAAAGAGAGAAGAGAAGAGAAGAGAAGAGAAGAGAAGAGAAGAGAAGAGAAGAGAAGAGAAGAGAAGAGAAGAGAAGAGAAGAGA
>CAJQZJ010000275.1:1705490-1748088 GCA_907164525.1 Lophiomys imhausi | reverse complement strand
GAAGAGAAGAGAAGAGAAGAGAAGAGAAGAGAAGAGAAGAGAAGAGAGGGGGCAGAGAGAGAGGGAGCAGAGAGAGAGAAGACAGAGAAAGGGAGAGAGAGACAGCAGAGAGAGAAGAGAGAGCAGAGAGAGAAGAGACAGGGAGCAGAGAGAAAGGGAGCAGAGAGAGAGAATAGAGAGAGAGAGAAAAGAGAAGAGAGGTGGAGGGGAAATTGGTCTGAATGTATTCTCTTCTTCATTTCTCACACTGTTTTCTAAACTCTTTTTGTCCAGCTCAGGATGAACTTCAATGCTAGAGTTCTTACCTGACACGTGAAAGGCTCTGGGTTCAATCCCAAGCCTTCTCCCACCAATAATAAAAGTAAAAAGAAAAATAATAACATAAGCACCTGGGCTTGAATTCTTCAGATGCCAGAAGCTATCTATAAACTCTCCCTGTGTGGTTTGCTTTACCTGTGCCAGTCTCCAGTTAGTTGGGGACATAGGACCCAGAGAGGCCAAACACTAAACCCAAACTCCTGAGTTCCCAGAGGATGTATTTTGTAGCCATTGTGTGTACTGATATACAAACCTTCGACATCCCTGAATCTATCTCGATTTACATTGATGGAGGTGCAGAGAAAATGCACGGACATGGACCAGAATGGCACAACATCTAGATCTTAGAGAGAGGCATAGACATGAGTGTATGTATTCCTCCATCATTTTTTCTTACCCATTCTTCTTTTGCACATCCAAACAGGGTATGAATCAAAAGAAGCAAAAAGCTTTGTCAATGCAGTTCAGGACTGGCCTGGTCAGGTAGTATTTCCTGATCAAATTCAGGTAGTATTTTCCACAGATTCTCTGCTGCTATGTAGGAGTTCCTGGACCTTAGAGACTGAGACTCACCCGCAGAACATGAAGATGGTGCTGGAGGTGACATCATAAGGCAAAGGCAGTGTCTGTTGTAGGCAAAGCTGCTCACACCCTCCGTTAAAGCCATCAGAACAGTCGATGCCCTTAGAATGATCATAGCAGCCAGAACCATCCTTCATGGGCCTCAACTCCTCAGGACACTGTTCAGAGAGAGGACAACATGGTGGTTATGATTCAGGAGGTGGGAGGTTCCATCTCTCTCCTTACACACAGATGGAGATCAGAGCCTTCTTTGCCCCAATAAGAACTGCATGGCCTTAAGGATAACATTCTTTACTTCTATAATATCAACATACCTTGTAGTTAATATGACTTTTGTGATCGTCTTTTTCATGGAGTTGTGAGACTGAAGGGACATAATGTCAAAATACTTAGGACACAGACTTTCACAGAAACATGTCATAAAGGTCATTAATGCCAAAAGTGCTAGGGTCATCTTTTTTATATAATTTTTATAATTATTGCCTCACCAGGTCCCCTACTACAATGGTCACCTAGAAAAGCTGCTAGGTTTTATATTTTAAGAAAACATTAATAATTTGAGTTTAAATTCTAGCTTCTTGGTGTGACCTTAAGCAAGTCACTACCTCTCTGAGTCTCATGTTTGTTGTCTATAAAATGGGCATAACGCAACTGTAGATTAGCTGTGAAGCTTAAATATGAAGCATAAACATGAACACATAGCTAATTTCAGAATCTTTTACATAATTGGTACTCAGAATTGTGTATTACCTTTTTATGTTCATATCTTCTCCACCCTTGTTTCCAGAGCACTAAATAAGCAACTTGTATGCTCATAGCAATGTGGGCAGAACTTCTAACCAGTCTGGCCTCTCTACATTGTCTTCTCTGTGGCCCCTGAAGCCATATTTCTAAACAGCACCATGTCTTAGCATCAGTAAATAAATGAGTCTAGGAATGCTTGAATCTTTCCTATGCTGACAATACAGACTGTGATCTGTTATACATGCTAAATGTTAATGAGCCTGCACCTAGGGACTTACTTGCTGTACATCAAGTAATACCATATTACCTTGCTTTCTAATCATTATCTCTGATTGCCTGTAATAAAATGCCAAGGCCGGTGATTGAGCAGAGAGAAAGGTAGGCAGGGCAAAGGTTCACGGACTTCTGGGGGCAGAAAGAGATCTTGGGAGAAGAAAGAGGAGCTTGGGGAGAAGAGAGGAGGAAAGGAGGTGGAAGAGGAGACATGATGGGTTAGAGATGGCAGAAGATCCTGCCATGGGGCTTGGAACATTGGCATAGCATGGAAAACAACAACCCAAGAGGACATATGTATATATGAGGTTTTATTTGGGGATAGAATTATAAGATAGCTTAGATAGGCTAAGAGTCCACAATCCAGGCTAAGGTTTATTAGAAACCATGAGGTTTCTCTATGTGCTCATTTATAATGACAGGTTAAGGATTAACACCACTGACTAATTAAAAATAATTATTTGGCCACATTGGTATTGATCTTTGTATATTGATACAAAATTAAGGGTAACGCTTCTTAAAGGTATTGTTCGTAGTAATACTTAAAAATGAAATGTCAAGTTTTGACCTCTCGCTACCAACCGACATAAACAGTTTAGGATAATTAAGAAACGGAAACTAATAGTCATGAAAACGTGTCATTTTGTTAGTTACTATGACAGTCTATCACAGTTATTTTCTAAGCTACTCAGAAATCAAGTTGCTAAGAGACAAGCAATAGTTGCTTATCTAAATATAAGAGATAGATAGGGCATCTTCAAAAACCTCAAGAGATCTGCAGAATATGGCATTCAAAGATGTTTTCTTAACTTAAGATTTTTTGATATCAAGACATGTCAGCTCCTGACAGCACCCCCTATATTACTCCAAGTAGAAGATGAGCATCGAAGAATCTCCAGTGGGAGATGATTAAATTGGTGGTAAGCCATTCTCTTGGCAAGAAAAACCACTTGCTTCAACTGTAGACAGACTTCTGTCCAAAAAGGACAAAACTTGGAAGCAGGTAAGTCGACAGCCTAGCTCTGCCAAGACAGGGTAGGTAAGTCCTTCATAATTCCTGCTCTACAACCAATGTCTGTCAGAGAAACGGGGCCAAATGGCTGAAGATTGATGCTGTAATGTATGGAGAGAAAATGGGAACTGTCCAGGCAGCCACTGGTATGTCATTTTTTAGTTTTGGAAGCTGCAGGCCCTGCACTTCCTATATAATCAGATATATTTATCCCTCTCAGGTCTCTGAGATGGTTGAAGAATAGATAGCTAGAGTCTCATAGTTAAATTTTGAGTTGTTTAGGAATCAAGAGGGTGTTCTGGATCTAAGAAGATATTTTTAAAATTATGAGGCAAGTTAGTATGAAAGCTGAGTTAGATATAGAACTTTAAACTCATGGAGATGGTTAGATAGTAGAATGTTAAAGTCAGGTGCCAAATACATATGGACTGGACATTGGGAATGTATGCTAAGCCATATAACTCTTATAATCGTTGCCTATTTATTTCTGTTGTTTTGTATTGTATTTATAGTTATAAGAAAAAGAACCGTTATTTGGACTGAAAGGGAGAGCTGTTGGGGGGAAAAATAAATACAATAAACTAAAAAAAAAAAAAAAAAAGAAGGGAAGAGGATGGGGGGTTGAGGGGGAGGAGGGTGGAAGGGTGGGACTGGAGGGGGGAGTAGGGTGGGGATTGTGATTGAGATGTAACTTGAAGAAATAAAAAATAAATTATTTTAAAAAATAATTTAAATACTTATAAATAATTAAATACTACTTCTATAGTGTGCAAATCATCTGTCTGCCATATACACGACCTTGCATGCAACTCTCAGTCCCTAAGCAAGCTGCAGAGATTCCCAGCTTCCAGGTTCTCAGCTGTGGTACAATTTTCTGTGTCTATCACTTTGAGTCTCTGAGACTGTGAGATCTTGTGTTGAAGTTCACTTGCCTATTAATTCCCATCACTGGATGGGGTAAGCTCTTCTCTAGGCCGACTGATAGGGATGCAATCCTGACACCCCTGCCTTCTGAACAACGTAGCAGGTTTTAATTTCAGTCACCTTGTTGTCATTTCCACTAAGATAACACCTGGAGCTCAGCCCTCTTCAACCCTCAATAGATATCACTGATTAAAATGCCCTCCCTTGTTGCCTCTTTGTCTCCCCTCTGCCAGCTCTACAGTCTCCTCCTTGTCTTACTAACATTATAGGAATAACAACACACACACACACACACACACACACACACACACTAATTTCCAAAAAACCACTACAATAAAAAAGGAGGTCAGCTCTCTTGGAAATTAAATCTTGTCTAAGTATGATTTGTAATTACAAATGCACAAGAGAGTTCTTCGAGATGTTTGAGACTGGTGCCAGCAAGGGTGATGGAGAAACTAGGTTATAAATGGCCTTTGTCAAGCTACAGAAAGGTTATAAACCTGCTACAATTTGTGCTTAAAAAAGAAAAATCAATTTTGCATGTGAGTGAAGTGTTGTACATATTAATACAAGCTCAGGAGAGACCTTGCCTGTTTCTGAATATCAACCATCAGGCAGAAGGGTGCTGACCATGTGGTCATTCAGAGCGAGTTGCTATATTGGGGGCTGGGTTCTGTCCACCAAGAAATATTCAGAAGCAAGTGTTGGATTTTCTCACCAACTAACAGAAGACACCTGACATAAGGTATTTGTCGAAGTTCTTTCCATCCCTTCCTATCATTATGGCTTTTGTTCTCTCAATGGATGCTCACTAGACTGCAGGTGCTTTTTTTTTTCTTTCACCAGGTTACCCATTCTTGCTTCTTTAGTCCTTACAGCAAACACACACAAGTGGACTAACAATGGCTCCTGATCATATGTGTCTATCTAAAGCCCCAGGAACTGCTAATGTTATCATCCACAGGAAAGTCTTTGCAGGTGTGATTAAGAAAAAGCTCTTGAGACTATTTTGGATTTTATAGGGTAGTCTAAATGTCACCACAAATGTCCTTAAAAGAGAAATGCAATACGAAACTACACTCACAGTAGTAGTCAATGAAGAGATTGTAACTGACCAAGTACTGAGAATAAGTGACTGTTGGGTGCTCAGCTGTTAGTGGACCTCGGTATCAACCTCCTTCGGAAAGGCTCAAGGAGTATCATAGATGAGAGGGTAGAAAGAGTATAGATGGAGAATGGTGAGATGCTGTCTTCTAGATATGACATGGTCATTGCATTCATGAACTCACCACAGCTATGATTATCTGCATACAAACTGGCTTAAGATCAGTTGATATTCCAGTACAGACAGGCAAGGAGCTCTGGAGAAGTTTCTTGTATCTATGGGTAATTCTTGGCAGCTTGGAGAGGGGGGATTCATTTTTATTCGAGGGTATGGCTGTGAATAGGTTGGCCTAGGTATATGCAGGAAGCACTAATTGGTCCTACCAAGTTATTAAAAAAAACATAAAAAAAAGAACATGAGGTGGGAGGGGGTCATGTTGTAAGATTCGGAGAGAAGGTGAAGAAAAAATTGGGATTGTATTTAATAAAGATTTATACATATACATGTGTGTGCATGTAGATATATATGTGTGTGTATGTATATACGTATACATATATGTATATATACACACGCAGTGGAGGAAATGGCAATGCACAAGTGAAGAAAGAGATTGGTGCAATGTGGCCATGATTCAGATCTGATGCAATCACCAGGAACTGGAAGAAAGAATGCATTAAATTTTCATTCAGGGCCTCTAGTGGGAACCGCACCTGCCTATCAGTAACGTGGGGTGAGATTTCTGAACTCCAGAACAGTTAGAGAATGCATAGATTTGTTTTAAGTCACCTAGTTTGTAATTCCCTACAGTAGCCATAGGAAAACATAGATGGATACCGTCATTGTCTCCATTTAGAGATGAGGAGAGTGAAAAGATTAAACAAGTCAGACTTCCTAGGTTTGTCAAATCTAGCTCTCAACCAAATTTTGTTTGTGGTAGTTAATCTTGATTGTTAACTTAATTAGACCGAGATATGCATAAGAGATTAGTACTGAAGCGCTGTGTGTCTATGAGGATATTTCTAAGGGGGGAAAATATTTCATCATTAGGGCACTGATCAAATCATTGGTTTAATCCACTGACGTATTAAAACTTTGAATATTATATATAGAAGTAGGGGAGTTGAGGAAGATGGGACTTCATTAGTGGACGTGGGCTCCTGAGACAAGCCTCTGACGGTTATATCCTGGTCCTGCTCCTTTCCTTCACTCTCCATACTTGCTGGCTGCTATGAGGTGAGTAGCTTTTCTTCCTCTATGCTTTTCTACTGCAATGTTCTTCAGGACCACAGCCTAGATGCAAAGGGGCCAGCTGATCATGGGCTGAACCTTCTGATACCGTGACCGCCAGTAAGCCTTTCCTCTGTTGTTATTTCTCAGAGATATTTGTCATAATAATGAAAAGTTGAGTAACTCATTGGGCAAGTTGCTTCCAAGACCTGTCATTTTTTGACCTACAGGTATTAGAGAGTTGGAGCAAGGCAGAGCTTCAGCTGTTCTACCCACCTTTCTTTACAACTGACATCTAGAGAAAGGACACACATTCTGGACAGACTCCCCACTAAGGCAACAGGTCTCCCTAGTCTCGGATGTGGGCTCTCTGCCCACACACTCCATTTTGCTCATATAAGAAGTATGCTTCATCTTACTGTGCCTCATGGAATTCACCTGTAGACGGAAATAATAAGGCCTTTCTTGATGACATTTCTGTAAACTGAGAAAATACACAAGGCTTTCTGTGTCTGGCTTCAATGTGAGATATCATAAACCCTCAATAAATAAAAAGGTATGGATAAATAAATTATAAAATAATAAATACATAGACTCTCCATTCCCATAGAAAACTGAACTAAAACTCCTGCTTGACTTTATTTTACTTTCCTATTGGTCAAGTCCCTCACTGGATAATAATGGATATTTATTATTGAACAAATAATATTGACTCAAAGCTGAACAAGTGTCTTAGGGTCTAGATATAAAGTAATACATAAAATAGCCAAGCCCCTGCTTTCATCGACTTTAAGAGCATTGACAAACAAAAGAGAAACAAATAAAATGATTATGTAAGTGAGTCTTTAGTATGACAAGAAAAGTAAAGACGTATAATGTGATAAAGTTTTAATTAGGATGGGATGAAGGAAGCATGAATTAACAACCTGGATATAAAATAGACAATCCACTTGAAAAAAGGCTGGGGCTCCTTATCTTAAGGATTTGTATCAGTCTGAGAAACATAGGCAGCTTTACTGTGTATGTTTTCCAATTCACGACTATACCATGTTTTTCCATTTATTTAAATTTTCTTCTATTCCTTTCATTAGCATTTTAATATAAATGTCCCACACACATTTTGTCTAATTATTGTTTATGTAGTTCATTGTGTTTAGGAATTATAAATGTCACTGTATATTTTTATTTCTTTGTCCCTAAGATGATTCCAATACATAAATAACAATAAAAGTAGACAACCGAGGGGTTGGAGAGACTGACAGCTTAGCACTTTAGAGGGTTTGTGTTACTCTTGCAGAGGACCAGAGTTCAGTACCCAGAATCCACAGTAGATTGTTCACAGTTGCCTGTAACTTTAGCTCCAGGGGGATTCAGTACCTTCTTCTGGCATCCATTGGTACTCATGCATTTGTGTAGACACACACACACACACACACACACACACACACACACACACACACACACGTTAAAAGAGAACCTTAAAAAATACAACTAATTAATGTGTTCCTAGATTGTCAAGTCTTCCTGAATTCATCTTTCATGATTAGGATTCAAAATTAAAAAAATCTTTAAGCATTTGGTCAATAAATAAATGTGCAGGTTATAAATAAGAGCACTACAGTCTTATGCATACCTCTCTTATTGAGTCTTCTATTTTCTTTTCTGGTATTAATGGCTGGAATACTCAGCACTGTGCTGAATAACAGTGATTACTCCTCATGCTTGAGAGAAAACAGGATGCCAAAATGGTCTGTTGTTCTCATGACAGTGGCTGCTTCTCAATGTTGTAATTCTCTTCGGAAATCATGTCTTTTAGAAACAAAACTTTTACTGGGCTTTTCTGACCACACTACAGTTTTCCAAGTCTTTCCACTAAGCCTTCTGCTCTTTGCATTCACAATAAACCTAGGTAAAGTCAGGTCATAAAATCCACACCGTAGCTCTGGACTTCCTTAGTATTTACTCTGCCAAATTAATTAACTTGCCACTTTAGCCTACCATAAAAATCTCAAGACATAGACAAAATGTAAACACTTTTTTTTTTTTTTACACAGCATATAAAATTCATTTCCCACTGGAGTCACTGTCTCAAGTAAAACCTCATGAGCAGTGTTTACTGCTGGCACTTCAGTCTTCTGAACTCCTTTCTACTAACATCACCTGTTCACCTCTGTCTTCATCATCTCCATCTGCCCGGGAATCAACCTCAAAGGCTTAAAAACCATGTAAGGTTCAGTTGTAAGAACAGCCCCACTCCTGAGAAGGTGATTTTATGTTTTAGTTCCTTTTGTATCTCTGTGACTAAAAGACCTAAGACAAACAAAGGAAGAATTTGTTTTGGTCAGTGTTTCTGGTCATGGGGAGAATTGGAAAGAGGAGGTTGTTGTTCATCTTCTTGATAGGCAAGAAACACAACATGAAGAAAGGACTGGTAACCAGGTTTAAATTTTCTATTCACACTCTCCAATGACCAACTTCCTCAAGTTAGACCCCACCTCCAAAAAGTTCTACCCCACTCCACTCCCTAATAGCACCACAAGCTAGGAAAAAATGATGGCACTTGTGCCTTCGGGAGACTTTTCAATTTCACGCCATGAAATATCTAAGATTTCCTCTGTGATGCACAGGGTACTTAGAAATATGTAGTTTCCAAGTAGGAAGAGGTGTTTGGGTGGCCTTTACAGTGGGCTCAAGGTTCACATCCCCACATAATTTATCTCTTGTAATCTTACCACTCATTTTGGTATTTTTCATTTGAGCTTTGTGTAGTGATTAGATCATGGGGACAGAGCTGTCATGTATAGTGTTAGTGCCCTGACAAAAGAGACCACAACTCTATTTCTTTCAAACATGAAGACACAGTGAATAAAGCAAGTCAGGAGACTGTCCTCTCCTGTGAAGTGAATCAAGCCAGCATTGGTTTCAGAATTCTGGTCTTCAGAACTGTCAGATACAAATGTCTAGTAGTTAAGACACCCAGTCTGTGGTATCTTGTTATAGTTGCCTGTGTTGAAAAATATACCTTGTTGCTGATTTCTAGTTCGCTTCTACTGTGTCTGGAAAACATACTTTGCATATATGAGTTCTTTAAATCTATTAAAAACTTTTTTCCTGACCAAGAGTATCTGTTCTATCTTACCATGTATTTTGTAGGCACCCAAAACATATTTAATTTTCTGTTTGCAGCACAGTATTCTATTAAAGTGATCCATGTCTTTTGATAGATGGTGTTGCTTGGTTCTTCCTATAATGCTGCTAATTGTCTGTTGCTCTGCCCCATGTTGCAGGAGAAATCATGAGGAAATCAACCATAATTGTGGATTTGTCTCTTTTTCCTTGTCATTCTTTTAGTTTTTTCTTTGCTCATTTTTCTCTGTTGTTTGGTGTATAAACATTTAGGGTGATCATGTCTTATCCATTACTGTATGTTATGTTCTTCCCCAGTAATTTCTAATAAGGCTTGTTTTATCTAATATCAACATATCCACTCTTACTCTTGTTTTATTTACATGATTCAGGAATTTTTTAAGTTTCCACTTGGAAATGTGAAATAAATTTCTGATAGGCAGCATATAATGGTATAGTGTTTTCAATCCACTTACAAATTCTTAACTTTAAATCTGTGTACTCGGATGACTTAAGTTTACCATGCCAATTGATACATTACTGCGTTGCAATGGTCTGCTTTTTCTTCTCTTTCATTTCTCCTTCTTTTTCCTCTCTTTCCTGTGGGTGGCAGTTAAGAGTTTCATTTCAATGTGTCTATTTTTCAGTACATTTACTTGTATTTAAAACTTTTAGAGTTTGATTGCTTTAGGTCTACATAACTTGTCACAGTTGACTGGCATCATTATTTTCTCCCGAGATGAAGGAATGTTTATTAACCTTATTTCTCTTCATGTTTTATTTCCATGTCTCTTCTCCCATATAATAAAATTTCTTCATCAGTTCTTTAAATACATCTAGAACCAAGTGCACAGTGCTGTCAATTTTTTTCAATTATCAAACAGAAAGTTATAAAGACAGAAGGAAGGTCTGCTGTGTCTACCTGTATTTTTGTCCTTCTTTCCTTCTCAGTGTTCCAAAATTCTTCATAATATAGAGAAAATATACAGATAATGGAGCCATTCACAGATAAGACATGATCACCCTAAATGTTTATACACCAAATAACAAAGAAGTCCATTTCTTTCATGTATTTGATTGATTAATATGTGGATTATTTTTTAAAGATGAGTTCTCATGTAGCCTAGGCTGTCACAGTGCTGGAATTCTGCAGGAACACTGCCCCACATCTGTATGTTTGTCATTTCCTTTCAGTTCAGATATGACTTCCACAGTTCTCTCACAGTTTGCTGAGCACACTTTTCTCTGTAGCTTGGAATGTTTCAATTCCTCTTTGAATCATAGGGGATGTATTCATTGGACATTGAATTTTTCATCATTCAGCACTTAAAAATATTGCACTTGTAGATCATTTAGTATCAGTACTTGGAAAGGAGAGGCAGGCAGATATCTGAGTTCTGGGCCAGCATAGTCTACAAGGTGAGTTCCAAGCCAGTCAAGGATGCATAGAAAGACCTTGTTCTCCCATTCCCCACCAAAAATTGGGCCATTTATGTTTTGGCTTCTAAGGAAAACTCCATTCTAATTAAAATTTTGTATCTTTCATAAATAAGATCCAATTTCATTTCCATTCATCTGTCTTTTTAAAACATGAAAAAAATCTAACTGATGTTTTGATGTGAACTTTTAGAAATGTAGCTATCTATGGTTTCTTTCTTTAAAAATTATTTATTTATTTATTACTTCAGATTACATCTCCATCATAGTATCCTCTTTCCACCCCTCCCAGTCCCACCCTGTCCTTCCACCCTCTACCCCTATCCCTTCCATCTCACTCCTCTGGAGTGGTGTGCCCCTACATAACAGTACCACGCCCCAGTTCAGCAACCAAGCGCCTCCTCATACACTGGGGGCATACAAGGCAGCACCACTAGGGCAAAATGTCTCATTGACAGGAAAAAAAGTCTGTGTTCATGTTCCCTTTGGTGCATTCATTGTAGTATAGTTATCCTGTACTATATGGCTAAGATCCAACTAGATGTGAATAGATACCATGTGCATCCTTCTGGGTCTAGGTTATCTCACTCAGAATGAACTTTTCTTCCATCCATTTGGCTGCAAATTGCATGATTTCGTTATTTATAGCTGAGTAGTATTCCATTGTGTAGATGTACCACAGTTTTTTAATCCACTCTTCGGTTGAGAAACATCTGGGTTGTTTCCAGTTTCTAGCTATTACAAATAAGGCTGCTATGAACATAGATGAGGAAACTTTCTTGTGATTCGGTAAGGAATCATTTGGATGTATACCTAGAAGTGGTATGGCTGGGTCCCGTGGCAGAGCTATTCCAAGTTTTCTAAGATATCGCCAGACTGACCTCCATAGAGTCTGCACAAGCCTGCACTCCCACCAGCAATGGAGGAGGGTTCCCCTTTCTCCACACAAAAGCTCATATGAGCTTTTGATCTTAGTCATTCTGACAGGTATGAGATGGAATCTCAGAGTCGCCTTGAGTTGCATTTCTCTTATGATTAAGGACGCTGAGCATTTCTTCAAGTGTCTCTCAGTCATTAGAAACTCCTCCTTTGTGAAGTCTCTGTTTAGCTCTGTTCCTCATTTTTTTTGATTGGATTATCTGGTTTCTTGGCATTTAATTTCTTGAGTTCTTTGTAAATTATGGATATTAGCCCTCTGTCAGATGTGGGGTTGGTGAAGATTTTCTCCCAGTCTGTAGGTTGCCATTTTGTTCGAATGACAGTGTCTTTTGCCATACAGAAGCTTTTCAGTTTCATGAGGTCCTATTTATTGATTGTTGATCTCAGGTCCTGAGCTGTTGGTGTTCTGTTCAGGAAGTTGTCACCTGTGCCAATGAATTCGAGGGTTTTTCCCACTTTCTCTTCTAGTAGATTTAGTGTGTCCGGCCTTATGTGTAGGTCTTTGATCTACTTGAACTTAAGTTTTGTACAAGGTGATAAGTCTGGGTCTAATTTCATTCTTTTACATGTGGACATCCATTTGGACCAGCACCAATTGTTGAAGATGCTGCCCTTTTTCCATTGTATGGTTTTGGCTTCTTTGTCAAAAATTAAGTGACCATAGGTGTGTGGGTTCATTTTATATCTTTAATTTTACTGAGTATTTCCTTTGATCTCTCCATTTTTCTGTTGAGTTTATTCACCAAGTTTTTATATAACTACCTGTATTTTTTTCTCTCTAACATTTCTACTTGGTTCTCTGTCACACCTTTTTTTTTTTTTTTTTTAAATTGAGACTTCTGTAGAAGTCTTATTTGTTTCCAGAGTGCTTATGGAAGCATTTTCAATATTATGGTTATTTTAAATATTTTCATTGAATAATTATAATACAAGTTATTTTGGTGTGGGACTGTACTGGCCTTCTTCCCCCCACTCAATTTGGGAGATTCCTGGCTATTGGGGTGACAAGTGACTCCCAGTAGAATCCTGGACATTTCAGCATTTATGCTACTATGTTTTGGCTTTGCATATTGTTCACATCTTCTAGTTTACATGTTTCTGCTGATATTTTTTCAGCAGGAGAAGACAATTTCTTACAAATGCAGAGAGAATCCCATGTTCTCTATGTGGCTACCACTGACATCTAAGAGTTAAGGCTCATGCCTGTGGCTGTGGGAAATGGGGATCTGGTCTCATATAGAATTTCAGTGACACTGTTCCTTCCAAGATGGCAGGGAATAAGCCAAGTTGTTGCTTGGACTCTCTGATTCCATACTGGTCAGCGTGGCCTCATTAGTGCTGATCATTGATGCCCATCTAGACTTTCTCCTAGTCCTTCTGTGACAACAATCCAGTAGGGATGGGGGTGGGACTCCAAGGCTGTGCATTAGTAGAAGTACAGACTCTTCTTGAGTTCTGCCACTGACCATAAGAAGGGCAGGAGTAAGGTGCTCAATTTTTCCCTGTTGTTTTTGGAGAAGAGCTATTATTATTTAACAATTTTTGGCCCTACCTAGCCCCACTATTCTAGAAATTGACCATATTTATCATGCTATATATGCTTCAGGGAATTCTATTCTTTTTTTTTTTTTTTTCAAATGTGCCGCTTGGCATTTCAGACCTGCTACTTCCTCTGGCAGACAGAAAGCTCTAGACACTTCCTTTTCTTTCCTTAGGTGCCAATGTTTGAAAGTAATAGTTTTTTTTCTGCATTTTTGACATATAATGAGAGAGAGAATGTATGTGTATTGTATATAATGTCTAGGGGATTTAGTTGTATTTAACAGGAGAAACACAGAGAAAAGATATCTATTTCAGTGCAAGCTGTTTTTGCATAGCCCCACAGGTAAGAATGACTTTTATTTATAGTTTTTTTAGAAAAAGAAGATAGAAATAAAAGACCACATGTGACTTGCCATGTTTAAAATATTTACTATATAGTACTTTATACTTAAAAAAAAAAAAACAAAAGGAAAGAAAAATTTAGCTACTGACCTATGGCTTCAGCCCTGAAAGGCTTCCACAGTTTATTTTAAGTATACCTAGAGGGGTTTGGAAGGATTGTCAGCAGAGGAATGAAGTGATTTGATTTGCTGCTTTGAGGAGATTACCCAAGTTAGTAAATTCAATTATCTCTAAGCATTTTCTTAGAGCTGACAAAAGGGGCCCTGCGAAGCAGGCTCTGTGAGAGTGGGAATGGGGTGGGGAGGAGGGTAAGTCTATGTAGCAAGAAATGGTCCCTCAGAGGGCACAGCTCTGCTTAGTGATGTAAGTAGGTGAGAAAGATCAGCTCAGGTCAGCTGGGACACATAAGTTCACAGCTCCCATTCTGCTCAATTTCTGAGGAGGATCCATAAAAACAGATTCAGGACAAGGGTCCCTGAGCTTTAATCCATCTCTGTTCTAGAGGAAGGCAGCAGAGAGTGACTGGAAAATTCCCAGCTGTTTCACCATTGGCTGGTCCTATCCGAATCACCTTCCCCCAGCCTCTTCTGTTCCTTGTGCTTGCTCTTGATGCTTCCCAGCCCATTTTTTCATCATCACCAAGCCATTTGTTTCTGTTTGTAATTATGCATTTTAATGTTCATTAATTATGGAATGCAAATTGCTCCAAGTGCAAAATTTGTATTGAGCTTCTCTGCCACTCCACCCCCATGTCTAGAAGATGGGCCAGCTGTTCTCAGCTGAAGGAATAACAACCAACTTACAAGACGACACAACAAAACACCTTCTTCTGGGGCCTGAATACATTGTATGGTAAATAAAGCTGAAGGGCTTCCTTGTGGTACCAAAAGAGAACTTGTCTCTCTTTGACCCTAAGAGACCTTAATAGGGACCTAGCTTTTTACTGCACATGTGCCAGGAATTGGTTGCCTGACTTCTCTGACCTCAGTTCTTTTTTGATAGAGGACAAGTAGCCCACATCCCCACAGGCAAGGGGAAACAATCTCTTAGAAACTGGAGTTTCATCTGGCCCCACCTTGGCCTCTAATTGGTTAGGTGGCTTCAGTATAACACAAAAGATCCTTTTTTTATCACTATAAAATGAAGACATTGGACAGTGGAACCTGGAGAAGCTGTTTAGTGCTCAGTTTTTGTCATAGTATTGTATAAAGAAGAAAACCATCTTGAAAGCATTTGCGTGGAACTGACTGAACATCAGAGATGTTATAAGGATGCCTGTGGCTTTGCTTAACCATGATTAAACAATGCCATCCTCTAGGGAATTTTCAAGATTTCAATTTATCAAGGTCTCTTCATTAGAGCAACGATAATAACAAAGCTATCTCTTAATTACAATATTCCTATTAACTTAAGCATAGCTCCTATGATTATGGTGAAAACTCAGTGACACACTAAGGCAATGATGAGCCTAGACCAGAAGCTCTAGTAGAGCATGTGTCAATCACACAGAATACACAGAACTACAGTGAAGTCTTTCTTACCCATTTCTTTCATGTATGTCCTTGCTCTGCTGAGCCTCAGTTTCCACATTTATACAATGAAGAAAGTAAATGAAATACTGGCTTCTGAGAGGACCAATCAAGACCATGTGCCCTGACACAAAACAGGTGCTCATGAAATGTGGACACTTTGATCCTTTCTCCAGACATAAAACCTTCTATGAGAACTCAAGGAGACCATCTAAGGAAGATCAGCAGAATGACCCTTCCTTCTTATTAGCAATGCTAAAGTTGAGCAGGTATGTTCTTAGATACTTTGCATATGAGAGAACTGAGCCTCAGAAAGACCAAGTGACTTGCCTAAGGTCACACAGAAAGTGAGTATCAGAGTTAGCCCACCACTGGAGAGTTCCTGAGTGTAAATTGTGCCTTTTCCTCTGCAATTCAAGGGGGGCTAGACTGTCTGTCATGTTTGAAATGGTTCAGACTGATGAGGTCTACAGGAGATTCTAGGAATGTTTTGAGAGAGGCTCTCTGCTGGATAAACTAACCTTCAGAGCTTTAAGAACAGAGAGGTTATCTATAACCTGCTGGGAGGTGCTCATCAGATACAGCACCTTGGGAACAAAAAGAAAGAGGCAAGAAAACAAGGAAGGCTGTACAACAGATATTTATTGAGCACCTACTGTGTGTTTGATACTTTGCCATCTAATGTCTCAAGTTATCACAAAGTCCAGAGGTTCCTCCCAGATATACCCATTTTATAGACAAGGTTCCTGAAAGCCACATAAGCTAAGCCAGGGTTGCTGGATTCTTCAGCATGAAGTGTGGTTTGATAATAGAATGAGGGGACTTTGACTTTTTCGTTCCAGAGAGCCTGTTGAATGCTATCTGGAATATACATGAGTCAATCGGTAAGGTCAAACTGCGACCTCCTACCTGGTCCTAGCCCTCCCCACTCTAAGTCTCAATCTGTCAACAAGGCCAATAGTCCAGCAACTAGTACTGAAATTGATTTGGACAAACAGGCGAGTCAAGATCCCATATTACTGGGAGTTTTAATCAACTCATGCCAGTCCAGTTGCCACTCAGTTTGTATTGGGCTTTGATGCTGACAATGAGGGAAAGGCTGTACTGCACTAAGAATTAAATGGATCAGTACTCCTAGACTGGAATAACAGTTGTTCCCCACTAGGGTCCTCTGGCCTCACAGTAGAAAAGACATACCCCAACACCTGGGAAAGTTCCAAGCACAGAACCAAACCCTCATCCCACTCAGACACCGCCAAACAGTTTCTATTCTCTACATGTTCCAACCTCTGGCATATGTGTCTGTGTTCTGGTTGTCCTACAGAATGTCTTCCTACAGCTCCTATGGTATTGTTCTGAGCATCTCTTCCTGCCCATTGACATCATAAAGTTCTGGAGATAAAAGGAAGTGATGTGTAGTACAGAAACTGTGCTTTCTTGCTATGTGTCACTGGACAACTCATGACACTTCTCCTCTGCTGGATTTTAAAAGGGCTGGATTTAAACTTCTGGGGTCATGGGTAATATGTAGCCCCATCATAAGGGTGATAAATACTTATGCTCCGTGTCCTTCTTCTGGTTGTTTGTTATTATACTTTGTGCTGCTGTAGATGGAACTCAAGGTCTCACACATGCAAGGCAAATGGTTTACCACTGTGTTTCATGCCTCTCCTCCTCTTCCCCTTTGATGTACTTGTCAGAAAAAAAATTTTTTTCTTCTCTCCCATGCTGAGATAATTCTTGCTACGCAGTCCGTATCCCAGGGAGTTGTGCCTATTGAGAAGGACTGTCACAAATTGTCTTGTTTTCAGTGCCAAATGGCATGCAAGGCAAGTATGACCTTTCTGGCTAGGCAGAACTGGGACTGTACTTCTCCTGGTATAAGACACAGGATGCTATCTAGTCCCTTCATTAACACTTTGGGCCTCAATTTTCTCAATCTAAAATGAGCTTAGTTTATACCTACTTAGAAGTGTAATAAAAAAGCAAAATGCAAACATTTAGCTTCCCACTTTGGTGCATGACACATGGAAAAACTCCTAATGTTGTTAGAGTTGTTATTATGAGTATTATCACTCTTAATATCTGATGCCTGGTAAATACTTCTGAAATGTGATGTAAGTCTGGTTGTACTGCTTCATTTTGGCTTGGTTGCCAGTGAAATACCAAGAGGCCATTCTCTCCCTATGCCAGCCATCTGTGCAGCATTCAAAACACACTTACTGTAGGCATAACAAAGGAAATGCATGGTGGTATCCTCATATGACTTTGTTGGAGACCTGCTATGGTTCTGTGACCTAGCTCAAGCTTTGTAAAGAGGAAAATGCTTTGAAGCCAAGCTCTTTCCCCCAGTGTTTAGCTTTGGATGAGGAATAGAGTATGGGTTCAAGTGTACAGCTTCTGACCTCAGAGAGAGTCTGCCAACTGGAGGAAATGAGTGAAATAGAATGAATGCACTCATGTTTCAGTATGGCTAAAGCTCTAGGATTATACCTAAGAAAAACAGACAAATCCAGAATCCAATAATAATAATAATAATAATAATAATAATAATAATAGACAAAAGAGCCAAATAGACATTTCTCTAAAGCAGAAATATGAAGGAGCAAACAATCCATAACAATCAGATCGATTTCATTAATGACTGGGAAATTTCAAATAAAAATCCCAATAATGTCTGTATTATGCACACTACAGTAACAATTACCAGAAACATAATATCACATAGTGATGAAGATTTGTAGAAACTGGAATCCATGGGCACAGTTTTGGTGGAATTGTAATACAATGTGGGTGCTATAGAAAACAACATAGAGGTTCCTTAAAAAAAGAAAGGGGGGGGGGAGAAGACGAAGAAGGAGAAGAAAAAGAAGAAGAAGAGAAAAGAAGAATAGAAGAAAACTGAAAGTACCATGTGGTCCAGCAGTCTTCCATCTGTGTATAAATCCAAAACAAGCAAGAGCAGGATCTTGGAGAGATATCTGTGTGACCTTGTTTGGCATTATTTGCAGTAGGTAAAAGGTAGAATTATTGATGAATGAATGGCTCAAAAAAAAAAAAAAAGATGCAGTAGCTGGGTGTGGTACACTTGTCTTTAATCCCAGCACTTGGGAGGTAGAGGCAGGCAGATCTCTGTCAGTTCGAAGTCACCCTGGTCTATAAAACAAGTCGGGACAGCCAGAGCTGGTACACAGAGAAACCCTGTCTGGAAAAAAAAAAAAAAAAGCAAGCAAGCAAAAAAAAACCAAAAGATGCACATAGTATATTATTATTCTGCCATAAAGACATACTATGATGTTTATTATACTATGAATAAACACTGAAGACAAGCTGAGTTAAATAACACTATGCTTCACTTCCATGAGGTACCAAGAGAGGAGACAAAATGAAATAAAGGTTACAAGGAGTTTTGAGGAAAGAGAATGAGTTATTGTCTTGGATACACACACACACACACACACACACACACACACAAAATGTTCCAGATAAGAAAAGAAGGGTTATGTGGATTGGTGAACAATGACATAAATACAGTTAATGCTACTCTATCATACGCATAAAAATAGTTAAGATTAAGATGATAATGATGGTTAGTATTGATTGTCCCTTTGAGCAGATCTAGAATCATAAGTCTCTGGACATGTCTATGTAGAATTATCTAGATTAGGCTAATAGCCACCCTTAATGCGAGCATCGCCATTCCATAGTCTGGGATTCTACCTCCTGAGTGCTGGGATTAAAGGCGAGCACCACCATGCCCGAGAAATAGAGACAGTTGTGAACTGCCATATGGGTGCTGGGATTTGAATCTGGGGCCTTTGAAAGAGTAGCCAGTGCTCTTAACTGCTGAGCCATCTCTCCAGCCCCTTCTGAGATTCTTAGACTCCATAAAAAAAGAGAAAGCCAGGTGAGCATGGGTGGTCATCACTCTGCTTCCTGACTACAGATGGAATGTGATCAGCTGCCTAAAGTTCCTGCAAGCACGACTTCTCCCCTATTGTTGGACGCACCTTTCTCTGACCCAGAATAATAAATCCTTTTACCCTTGAGTTGCTTTGTCAGGGTGTTTGATCACAGCACCAGGAAAAGTAATAGAATGGAAAATTCTATCTCATGTGTAACCAGAATCAAAACATTAAAAAATTAAAGTAGGAGATATAATGGTTACTCAGACCCCAAGGAGACCATAGATCAATCACCTGGAGGATAGTGTGGATACACAGGGAGAGCAAAGCTATGTTCAAAATGGCTTGCCATGGGGCAACCATGCTGGGATAGGAAGATATCATTGCACAAAAACATTTTCTCTGTGTTTTTTTTGTCTGTCTGTCTGTCTCTCCATCTCTCACTCATTGACCATGGCTGATTAGTGGAGCATACAATCAGGTGACATACTTTTAAAGGTGCTCCAGGCATTAGGAGACACAGTCAGCTATCTTTGCTCTCAGAAGGGCCCTTCCATTTACTGGTCCTCAGTCTCACTAATTGTATAGTGATGGATGTGCAAGCTGTTCTCTGAATTTTCATTATGACTCTCCCTCCCATGGATCTTCACAAGAAACTCAGGAGAATCTCAAGGGAGGCCGGGTGACAGTGTGCAGCTCCTGAGTCAGGAAACTGCACAAAGGGTTCACTCCCACAAGTGTGGTATGAGCTCATGCCCACAGCTCACCCCACAAAAGGCTGATCACCCTTCTAATTGTCTCCATCTGGAGCTCCCTTAGGCTGAGACAGAGCAGGTGTTTCATTCAGCAAATACCTAATCAGAACCTCTGGTCTCCCAGGTCCCATAAAACCCTACCTGATCTCTCAGGAAGCACTGTCTGATGGGCTGGAGGGGTCCATGAGCACATTCTTACAGTCCTTGAGATTTTATGTGGTAGAAATAAGAGCCAAAGGGAGGCCAGGGAACACTTTCTGAGAAAAACCTGCCAGGAAGCCTGAAAAATGTCTATTCAATAACTGTCTGGTCATGGTAATAAATAGCCTTTGTATAACTCATTAATAATAATAATAGCTAACAGTTAATAGTGCTTACTGTGTGCCAGGAACAATTTAAATGAGTTTGGAATATTAACTCATAATGTGAAGAACAGCCTGTTGACATTATTGTATATATTTTACATAGAAGGAAACTGAGGCAGACTTGCAACTTGTGTCAAGGTTGCAGGATAAATCAGGTATGAGGCCATTTTGTGCTTCCCTGCACAGTGGACTGACATTTCTAAAGTATTTGACTTCTGAGTCCACTGACTTGCTCCAGTTTCATGTGATTATGAGATGAAGATCTGCATTTCACTTGGAAGAGAATGATCTTGAAGATACAGATGTGAAGGGTCACCTCAGGTCAGGTAGTGAGTACTATAGAACAGGGTTGAGACACAACTTGCGTCTGTATCACTGTAAAGATAGGTCCCTTGGGTTGATGACAAGGCCCAGAGAAGAAACCATCTCCTTCCTCAAATAGGCTCTGAACTTCTTCCACCCAGGTTCAGGCATATTTCAGATTAAACATGTTGAGAGGGAAAAAGCACCAACCATGCTTTTCCCAGATGCCAACACAGAGTTAAGCTGGGTCATGTTGCCCCATGTGAGGATTAATACTATCAGCTTGACAGAAAATATAATCACCATGAAAACAATTCTGTGGGCATGCCTGTGTAAGATTATGTAGATTAAGTTATCTGAGGTGGGAGGATCTACCATAATTGTGGTGGGTACCACCCCACAAGCTGAGATCCTAGACTATGAAGGGGAAAATGAGTATATCACACACATCCATCTTTTGCTGTTGCTTGACTTGGATGCAATGTGACCAGATATCTCCTGCTCCCCTATCTTCCCTGTTGTGATGAACCTGGAAAGGCAAGCCAAACTAGACCTTTTGTTCCTCATGCTGTTTTTGGATCAAATGTTTTGTGGCAGCAATCAGACAACTAAATAATACACCCCATCTTCCCAATTATCAGGAAAAGGTGCACTGTTATCTCCCATCCTCAAAGATGGGAAAACGAGGCAACAACAGAGGTGATAACTTCCTCTGGAGTCATGCTGCATAAGTTCATATTTATTTTATTTTTCCCAAGCCCTGTTTTTCACTGTGAGTAACCCATAACCAAGGGCATTCTGACAATGTGTGCATGCTACAGAGCTGTACGCCAGAGGTCACCTGAGGAAAATGGCTTAGGGTGGTACTGGGTGACTACAGTATTACATTGGTTGACAGGTTGAGAGCTTAGCAATACAAAGCTGACCACTCTGCAGATGTCAGCTAATGATGGATCCACCCATGTTTATCACTAGCTAGCTATAAGTGGGGATTCCCATAATCCCTTTCTCAGGTTTGAGTCACTGGAGGAGCTCATGGTGACTCATTTATTACACAGGATGTGCTCACAGGACACCAGAAGGGACATATAGGGAAAAGTATGTCAGAGGACACATAGAGATTCCAGGCCTTCACAGGCTACCTTAGTTTACTGGGACCTCTACATTTTCAGAAACTCAAAGAAGTGCTTAGGAAAATGTCATTATGTAATTGTAATTAGTTAAGTTACTGGTCACTGGTGGTCAAACAGAGCAGACATCCCTCTGCACTGTCTGGAGGTTGGGAGATGAGGATTACAATTTCAGATATTCTAGTCCTAAATAGATCTTTCCTCTACTGAGTCCTCATCCTGTACTCACAAAGTGCTATGAAACACTTGTCAACTTATCAACATAGTCAAAAACACTTTGGCCAGACATGGCAGCTCACACCTGTAATTTTACTACTTGGGATACCAAGGCAACAGGATGGTGAGTTCAAGGTCAATGTGGGTGACACATAGCAAAATCCTGTCTCAAAGAAAAGCAGGTTGGGGGAGGACAGATGTAGCTTTGCAGTGAAATGTTCATATATCATGGACAAGATCATGAATTTGATTCCTTGTACCACATAAATCAGGTATGGTGGTGTATATCTGTAGTCTCAACACTTCCAAATTATTAACAGGAGGGGCAGAAGTTCAAAGTCATGCTTGGCTACAAAGCAGGGAACCTGAGCTATAGGAGAACCTGTCTTAAGTAAACAAATAAACTAGCAAACAACGAAACGGAGGGAGAAATACTTTGAAGACTAGAAGATAGGTACTACATAAGTGGACAGTGTCACCAGGAGATACTAGCAGGATTTCTTTTTAGAAGCAAGTTGCAAGCAACTTCTCCATTCCTACAAAGTCAAGTGGTAGATACAAGATTTGAACCCATGCAGTTTGACTTTAAAGAAATCCCTTTCACTGTGGTGGCTAGTCATGAGCTGCTTATTCAGGGGTCAGACCAGGCCCTCATTAAAGCTTCAGAGATGGACCATTTCAGGAATGCTGGATTTTACTGGCTCATTTCCCTTCTTCATCTTTTGTAACTAAAAACTCAGCTTGCAGCTCAAGGCTGTGTCCTCACACTGTACCTTCTCATTGATCGCCCAGACTCTGAGTGAGAAATGATTTTATAAGCCAGTTGGCTTTGAAAAGCAGAGAGTGGCAGCCATTGAACATATGCTTCTGTGGGTATATATTTATTCAGCTTATGTTGAGTGTAATTTTGGATGCTTTGCATATTTTATTTTTTGTTGCAGAGAGCAATTTTTAAAAAAAGGAAGAAAAAGATCTCATCACTAAATGGAGACAGATGCCATACAGATATATATCCAACACTATATATATGTTGGGACCTCAGGGAATTGGAAAAGAAGAGGATCACTAGTCCTGCATTCCAGGAACTGAAGTGCGTGGAAGGTGGCTCACAGGTGATGACAAGTGTTAACTCTGGTGTCCGTGAAAAGGTATTTGTCAGGTTGGATCCAGGCCAGGTCCTGAGATCTTTATTCCAAGGCCTGCCTACCAACCTGCCTTATTCTGTCTTCTTAGTCAGATGAAGGTAAATACAGGCCAAAGTGCTCCACTCAGCACGTCCAGCAACCCAGATTGAACAGTTTAACATGTGAGAATGCCTATACACCATTGTCTGATGTCACCAGCTATAGCAGTAGTAGTATAAAGGTCATGACCAAGGTCCCAGATCAGCACTCTAATTCCACTGCCTCCCTCCAGCAGCAGCTACAGAAGTCCTAGAATAGCCCCCATTCTTATGTAAGATAAGCAGGTTGCTTATCTTCCTCAGTTCTACATTCCAGAGGAGTACAGCAACCCTACTTTGATGGGATGCCATGAATATTCAAGCATCCAAAGTCACACTTAAAAGTGGCAAAGAAACGTTCTTTCTCCCTATTTTATTTCCTACCTAAAAGGTCCTCACTTCACCAAGGGTAAACTTAAGATGTAGCATTTTTAGAAAGAACTCTCAGAAAAGGCCTGAAAGGTTTTGGATTGGCTGCTTATGTATGAGGCAAAGATTGAAAGGCGAGAAGCTGTCCGCCGTCCCCGGGCTCCCCTAATGGACACTTCGATTCTCCTGGAACGATAAGAGCAGAGCCCTGCCCCAATCCCAACCCTAGGACAATTGCCCTCTTTTTTTTTTTTTTTCTGGGGGGGGATGGAGGGGGCTAGGTAGTACTTCTCCTGAAGCAAATTTGGCCTTCTGACAACATACAAAGCGTTATCTTTCAATCCAGGTTAAAGTAGAAATCATTCTGTCACCTTGGAGCTAAACCAGCTCTAGTGTATATATTTTGAGATCCCAAAGGACAATCTGCCTGCATCGAGAAGGCCTTTTGTTTATTTTTTTTTTGTTTTTTTTGTTTTTTTTTTTTTATAAATACTTTATTTTTTTTTTCTTCAAGTTACATCTCAGTAACAAACCCCTCCCTATTCCCCCTTCCCAACCCGCCCTTCCACCCTCTTCCCTCCAGAGGTTTCCCCTTTCAGTCCAACAGCTGGTTCCTTCTCTTATAATAGTAAGTATTATACAAAACAATAGATATAATTATGCCACATTTATGAGATTAAATTGGCCCAGTATACCTTCCCAATGTTCAGTTTATACCTATTTGGCCCCTGACTTTAACATTCTACTATCTACCCAACTCCATGAGTTTAAAGGTCTATATGTGACTCAACATTCATACTATCTTTCAACACACTTTTAAGAGTATCTTCTTAGATCTATAACACCCTCTTGATTCCTAAACAGTTCAAAATTTAACTATAAGATTCTATCTGTCTATTCTTCAACCACCTCAGAGACCTGAGAGGGATAAATATATTTGCTTATATAGGAAGTGCAGAGCCTGCAGCTTCCAAAACTAAGAAAGAACATACCAGTAACTGCCTGGACAGTTCCCATTTTCTCTCCATACATTCCAGCATCAATCTTCAGCCTTTGGGTCCTGTTTCTCTGACAGACATTTGTTGTAGAGCAGGGATTATGAAGGAAGTAGCCTCCAAACCTAGGTCCCTCCAAATCCCATGTGTGTGTCTCTGAACTCTAATTATTGGGAACAGGGACCTGTGTTTCTCATCTGAAGGGATCAAAGATGTGTTCCACCACTCCTGGATCGAAGTCTTTCTCTATTTAGAGTTTACCCTGCATCAGGCTGACCCTGAACTCCGGGATCTGCCTCTTTCTGTCTCCAGTGTGCTGGGAGCTGGGACCAAGGGTGTACTCTTCTTGAATGGTGGGACCAAGAGTATGCACCCTCACCACCCCGCTCCGTATGACTCCAGAGTACATAAGACCACCAACTCTAAGGTGCCCCCCCCCCAGTCTCCGCTGAAGTCAAAGGCATGGGCCAATACCACAATTCTCTTGTATTTTACCTTAGCTCCACGTCTTCTCTACACCTGGAGGTCTGCAAATCCAGGCCGAATGGCTGTATCCTCTGTTCCATTCACAGTGTTTCAGCCCTGCCCCCTGCCTTTTTTTTAGTTAATAAATTTATTTGTTTGTTGCTTCAGGTTACATCCTTATCATATTGTCCTCTTTTCCCGCTTCCCAGCCCCACCCTCCCATGCTCTACCCCCTGACCCTTCCGTCTTGTTCCTCTGGGGTGGAGTGTCCCTGCCTAACAGTCTCTCACCACAGATCAGGAGTCATATGAGGGCCAAGCACCTCTTCATTCACCGGGGGCCTAAGAGGCAGTACTGCCAGTGACTGGTGTCTCATTGCTACTGGGGGAATACTAAAAAAAAAGACCAACAAACACACAAACCCACAAAAACAAAGAATATCAACAAAAAAAAGAGAGGAAAAAGAGAAGGGAAAAGGAAAGAGAAAAAAAGAAAAAAAGAAGGAAAAAGAAAAAGATAAAAAAAAAATTATGTCCTTGTTCCTTTTGATGTGTTGGTTGTAGTACAGATATCCTGTACGAAATAGTTAAAATCCTACTATAAGTGAATAGATGCCATGTGCATCCTTCTGAGACTGGGTTAGCTCACTCAGGATGAGCTCCTCTAGATCCATCCATTTGGTTGCAAATTGCATGATTTCATTGTTTCTGATAGCTGAGTAATATTCCATTGTATAGATGTACCACAATTTTTTAATCCATTCTTCAGTTGAGGGACATCTGGGTTGTTTCCAATTTCTAGCTATTACAAATAAGGCTGCTATGAACATAGATGAGGAGACTTCCCTATGTCTCCGTGAGAGGTCCTTTGGGTGTATACCCAGAAGTGGTATGGCTGGGTCTTGAGGCAAGGTTATTCCTAGATTTCTAAGATATCGCCAGACAGACCTCCATAGTGGTTGCACAAGCCTGCACTCCCACCAGCAATGGAGTAGGGTACCCCTTTCTCCACACCCTCGCCAGCATGCGCTATCATTTGAGCTCTTTATTTTAGCCATTCTAACAGGTGTTAGGTGGAATCTCAGGGTAGTCTTGAGTTGCATTTCTCTGATGATTAAGGATGTTGAACATTTCTTCAAGTGTCTCTCAGCCCTGGTAAGTCGACAGCCTAGCTCTGCCAAGACAGGGTAGGCGAGTCCTTCATAACCCCTGCTCTACAATCAATGTCTGTCAGAGAAATGGGGCCAAATGACTGAAGATTGATGCTGTAATGTATGGAGAGAAAATGGGAGCTGTCCAGGCAGCCACTGGTATGTCATTTCTTAGTTTGGGAAGCTGCAGCCCTGCACTTCCTATATAATCAGATATATTTGTCCCTCTCAGGTCTCTGAGGTGGTTGAAGAATAGATAGCTAGAGTCTCATAGTTAAATTTTGAGTTGTTTGGGAATCAAGAGGGTGTTCTAAGAAGATGCTTTTTAAATTGTGATGAAAGTTGAGTTGGATATAGAACTTTAAACTCATGGAGATAGATCGACAGTAGAATGTTGAAGTCAGGTGCCAAATACATATAGACTGGACATTGGGATTGTATGCCAAGCCATATAACTCTCATAATTTTGGCCTAATTACCTCTGTTGTTTTGTATTGTATTTATTATTATCAGAGTAAGAGCCATTTGTTGGACTAAAAGGGGGAGCTGTTGGGGGGAAAAGATATATCTTAAACTTAAAAAAAAGGAAGGGGATGGGTGGGTTGAGGCGGAAGAGGGTGGGAGGGTGGGACTGGAGGCGGGGTAGGGAGGGGATTTCAATTGAGATGTAACTTGAAGAAATAAAAAATAAAGTAAAAAAAATGTAATAATCAAAAAAAAAAAAAAAGAAAGGCGAGAAGCAACAACCTACAGGAGAGCCTGCACCAGAGAGGATTCTTTGAAAGAGGGGTGCTCATCCCAGTGTGCAAAGCACCCAGGAGTGAGTTCAGCATAGAGCCCAGAACATTGCTTGTTGACTATGCAAACAAATCAGAGCAGTTCATCCCTGTTTAAAAAAAAAAAAAAAAGACCTGGAATTGCATCCAACATAGGAAATACCTAGGTACTATGATCTGACTACAGAGCTTTAAAATGTAAATAAAACCATAGAGCAGTAAGATGATCATCTATTTTTACTTCAGCCAAAGGTAAAGATCATTATTATTATTATTATTTTAAACTTTGCTTGCTGAGATCTGCTTTATGCTGGAGATGCTGGAGAGTCTACCACCACAAGCCAAAAATGAAACAAAAGTGTTGTGGTAATATGTTCTAGATGGGGAAATTCTGAACAAAATAAGGGATCACAACTAGTATACAAGTTAAACCCACCCTTTCTCATAGACAAAAGGAAGGCATAAAATGGGAGGAGAAAGGGCGGCATGAGTTCTCAGACGCAGGCAGTATTTGCCTTCTTGACTTGGGCAGTGGTTAGAGTGAATTCCATAATTTGAACTGATGAAACTGTACAGGATCCCTCACCCATTTTTCTGTCGCTTGCACATCTCACAATAAAATATCTAAACATATATCAGAAGGACTAATGGAAAACATTTGATTGTTAAAGCTAATTCTTAGAGGACATAACAAAGGGTGTACTGTTCTTTCCCCTCTAAGTATTCCAAATATTCTCCCATGAACCTTCTATAGCATCATAATTCTTTTTGCTTTGTTTTGCTTTGTTTCATTTTGTTTTTTGAGACAGGGTTTCTCTGTGTATCCTTGCCTGTTCTGGACTCACTTTGTAAACCAGGCTGACCTTGAACTCAGAGATCTACCTGCCTCTGCCTCCTGAGTGCTGGGATTAAAGGTGTGTGCCACCATGCCAGGCGCATCATGATTCTTTTTTTTTTTTCAAGTTACATCTCAATCACAATCCCCTCACTACTCCCCCCTCCGGTCCTGTTCCCACCCTCCCACCCTCTTCCCCCTCACACCCCATCCTCTTCCTTTTTTTCTTTTTAAGTTTAAAGTACATCTTTTTCCCCTGAACAGCTCCCCCTTTCAGCCCAACAAATGGCTCTTTCTCTTATAACAACAAATACAATACGAAACAAGAAAAATAATTAGGCCACAATTATGAGAATTATATGGCTTAGCATACATTCCCAATGTCTAGTCCATACATATTTGGCACCTGACTTTAACATTCTACTATGCAACCATCTCCATGAGTTTAAAGATCTATATCCAACTCAGCTTCCATCCTAACTTGCATCACAATTTTAAAAACCTCTTCTTAGATGTAGAATACCCTCTTTTTTTTTTTTTTAGTTTTTCGAGACAGGGTTTCTCTGTGTAACAGCTCTGGTTGTCCTGGTCTCGCTTTTGTAGACCAAGCTGGCCTCAAACTCACAGAGATCCGCCTGCCTCTGCCTCCCAAGTGCTGGGATTAAAGGTATGCGCCACCACCACCTGACTTAGAATTCCCTCTTAAATCCTAAACAACTCAAAATTTAACTATGGGACTATAGCTATCTAGTCTTCATCCACATCAGAGACCCGAGAAGGATAAATATATATATTTTTTCTTTTTTTAAATTTTTTAAAAATAATTTATTTTTTATTTCTTCAAGTTACATCTCAATCACAATCCCCTCCCTACTCCCCCCTCCAGTCCCACCCTTCCACCCTCTTCCCCCCCAACAGCTCTCCCTTTCAGTCCAACAAATGGTTCTTTCTCTTATAACTATAAATACAATACAAAACAACAGAAATAAATAGGCCACAATTATGAGAGTTATATGGCTTAGCATACATTCCCGATGTCCAGTCCATATGTATTTGGCACCTGACTTTAACATTCTACTATCTAACCATCTCCATGAGTTTAAAGTTCTATATCTAACTCAGCTTTCATACTAACTTGCCTCACAATTTTAAAAATATCTTCTTAGATCCAGAAAACCCTCTTGATTCCTAAACAACTCAAAATTGAATTATGAGACTCTAGCTATCTATTCTTCAATCACTTCAGAGAACTGAGAGGGATAAATATATCTGATTATATAGGAAGTGCAGGGCCTGCAGCTTCCAAAAGTAAGAAATGACATACCAGTGGCTGCCTGGACAGTTCCCATTTTCTCTCCATACATTACAGCATCAATCTTCAGCTGTTTGGCCCCGTTTCTCTGACAGACATTGATTGTAGAGCAGGAATTATGAAGGACTTGCCTACCTTGTCTTGGCAGAGCTAGGCTGTCGACTTACCTGCTTCCAAGTTTTGTCATTTTTGGACAGCAGTCTGTCTATAGTTGAAGCAAGGGGTTTTTCTTGCCAAGAGAAAGGCTTTACCACCACTTCAACCATCTCCCACTGGAGATTCCTTGATGCTCATCTTCTACTTGGAGTAGAATGGGGGTGCTGTCAGGAGCTGACATGTCTCGATATCAAAAAATCTTAAGTTAAGAAAACATCATTGAATGCCATATTCTGCAGATCTCTTAAGGTTTTTGAAGATGCCCTATCTATCTCTTATATTTAGATAAGCAAATATTCTAATCTGAAATTAAGGCCGTTTTCCTTTCATGCCAGTAAGGCAATTATACCTTTGGTAAATTATAGTTTGAAAATTTTATATTGTATTTTTATTATATTTTTAAGCTTATTAATTCTTTCCTTAAAAAAAGTATTATTTACTTCTAGAACATAGTTTCCTCCCTCCTCCCCTCCTGGCCCCTCCCTCCCTCTCTCCTTCCTCCCTCCTTCCTTCCCTCCCTCCCTCCTTGTTCCTCTACTTGATACTCTCCTTCTCCTAAGATAAGGTGGGCCCTCACATATGATACTCCCTCAGATCTTGCATCATGTGAGGGTCAAGAGCTTCCACTTGTACTGGAGTGGATAAATATATCTTAAAAAGACAAGTTCTTAGCAAACAAGGCATGATAACATTCACTTGGAATCCCAGCACACTGGAGACAGATAGGAAGATTGTACATTTAGGATCAGTCTGGCAACATGAGTTCAAGTTATGCCTGGGCTACTTAGCAAGACCTTGTGTCTAAGCAAGTTATTTAAGGTGTGAATCACCACATTTGTTTTGTGGACAGTTTTTGAAGATCAAAGAAAGGCAGAAAGTTACCATATATCCATCTTCATCATGTCCTTCCAACCCAGAAAGGAACTGACTTTGGGAAGGGAGAGCCTGCCTGCTGTTAACACTGGACTCTGCCAAAAACATCATGACTAGTTTATGGGTAAGACACTCGCAGTTTTCCCATGCCACACAGCTTCCCAATGACAAAAGTGATGCATGAATTCGAATCTATGTCATGGTAAGTTTTTGAGGCAAGTCAAGGAGAAGCTGAAGAAGACAAAGTATAATAATATTGTCATTATATAATTAAAGCTGAAGATAATAATGGTGGTAGTGGTGGTAGTGGTATCATTTCTCATATGTTTAGCCTCTGATCTCATAATAAAAGACAAAGGAATTTATGAGAAGCACAAATAAGAATCCTGTCCAGGTGGAGAAGAGTCTCTGATTGGAACTTAGGACATGTCAGTTACATGCAACAATAGCTGCTGTATTCTTTGTGCTCATTTTATTTATTTATTTTTCAAGCCTGGGCTCAGGGCTTCCAGCATGCTTGTGAAATATACCATAAGTGAGCAACACCTCTAGCCACATATTTTTATTTCTGACACAAGGAAAGCAATTATACATGGTTATCAAGCTGTAGAGCTTGCTGTCCTTGAAGGAGCACGGGGTAGGGAATACTCCTTAAAAACATACATGGAGATATGTAGTTCCAAAATGGAAAGTAATTCCAAAGAAACACATCTGACTTCACTTTATGCTTGATTAAAAAAAGTTTTAAAAATTTATTTTATGCATATTTTGCTTTGCTTACGTGCATGTCTGTGTATCATGTGCCTATATACCATGTTCATACCTAGTATCTACAGAGGCCAGAAGAACACATTGTGTCCCCTGGAACTGGTGTTTACAGTTGGTTACATGCTGCCATGTGGGCTCTGGGAGTTGACTAAACTTCTGGAAGTTCAGTCAGTGGAATGAACCATTGAGCGATCCATCGATCTAGCCCTCTGCTTCCATTCTTAAACTTACACATGTAAACTCTTGTTTATATTTGCATATGCATATCAGAGACATGTATAGAAAGTCTCTATATAGAGCAACTGTGGCCCAGTTATCTCTTAAATGGGAGAGTTGTAGAAAAAAATACCCCAAGATTTTAAGTCGTGTTTGAAATAATATAATTTTACATTGAGCATAAGCTACTTAAAAAAAAATCAAAACCTAAAATACAAGAAAACTGAATACCAGATGGGGAAAATACTCCACAAATATAAAAATTCTATTATTACAATTAAGATGAATGCAGTTATTCTAGTCTTTCACTTCAGAGCCAAGCAAAAGGCATCCATCCAAGTGCCAGCATCCAGGGCTTCTAGACTGAGAGGCAGGCTTCACAGGGGCTTGGTGCATCCACTGAGCTGTGCATCCATACCTTGTGACATCCTTACACTCTCCAGGAGAAGCAGGCCCACTACCTCATAGAATCTGCAAGCCTCTCGTTTGGCCTCTCTCACTTCACTGAGCTTCAGTCCCTAATGCACCACTTTTCCTTTATCATTCTCATGCTTAAAGGACTGTATGGTTAATACCCTAGCCTGCCCTTGAACTACAACATGAAGGCAGGAAAGGAGGACGGTCCTAAACCAGAGCACTAGTGTCAACACTAACTGTAACATAGCACTGCTTCTCTGGGAAAAAAGCTTATGCGAGTCCTTCACCTAAGTCCTGAAGCAATGGAAATTGTCCTTAAAAATGAGCTGGAATCTGTTCTGAAGAAATGACACCATGCACAGGAGCAGCTTCCATCAAATTTGATGAGAATGACGTGCTCTCTAAGTTGGAAATACAGTGCTAAGAAGCCAGTGCAATCAATGATATCTTTCCTTCCATGAACTATCAGGCAACCATTACAAATGATACAAAGAATTTCCCCTGACTAATGACAGGCTGTTTGGCATAAATTTCCATGTTCTACATACATCCTAGTAGCTGCATAGATTTAAGCAAGGTAAACTTTCTTGTGTTGCCTCAGATGGCTGGAGCACACCAAGCACTTAAACAATTTTGGATATCATCATCATCATCATCATCATCATCATCATCATCACCACCACCACCACCACCACCACAATCATCATCCGTGCAGGAAAAAGATCATGATTATAGCAACTGTGTTTCCTGAATGCTTATAGCCCGGTGCTGGCAATAGGAATGCATTATCTCAGTCATTCCTAAGACTAACTTACGTAGGTAAGTATTATGATTGCTGTTTAACCCAATGAGAAAAAGACTCAGAGTTCTTAAGTAATTTGCCCCAAGATCACATTACCAGAGAGTAACACAGCAAGACTTTTACTCAAGTTTCTCAGAAGGAAGAACCTATACTTTTCAACACTAGACTGACTCCCTGAAAGTAAGAAGTTACGGTGGGCAATCATACATTCTATATGGGTGCCATTCCAAAGGATTAAAGATGATTGAGGTGTATAAAACACACAGTTAGAACCCAAGTGGATAGTCTATCCTCACTGTAGTTTTCTCTCCAACCTACGAGTGAAGTTCCACTCTATTCTGTCTTGTCCTTTGTTCTCAGATCCTTTCCACACCAGAACCACTGTCCTCTGAGAACATTTATCATAAAGTCCTGGACTCTGAAGCCAAGAGAAACCTTAGCAATACATGGCCACTTTCCCAGGTTGGTCTCTGAGGTGCCACATACACAGGAGATACCACCTTCCTAAAGCAATTTACATAATGCTCACTGTCAACAGGGGCACAATGCTGCCTATATTTTTCATTTCCTGCTTCCAACAGGGATGTCATTCTCAGACTTTTTCCAGGAATCAAAGTGTAAAACCCATCAATTTGGAAGGACGGGGTCTACTCTCTGACTTTAAGGGATAATGACATCCACACAATAAATCTAGCTTTCTAGAAATCCCATCAGACTTGGAAGGAACTGGTCCCAGAGAAATGAAATGAGAAAAAAAAAAAAAAAAGACAAGTCTTCAAATGTCACAGGAAGAATAAAGTATTTAATGTCATAAAAGGGTGCATAGGTTTTATGGGAATGTCACATATTATAATCTCAAGAATGCAACTCTGCCCCACCCTTTCTTGCATGGCTTGAAAGGAAGAAGCCTTAGTTGGAAATTTAGAAAGGAGCTATTCAAATGCACAATTCCTGATGAGAGAGCTATTCCAAAGTTTGAGTGTTGTACTGAAGCACCAAAGACAGGGCAGTTTCAATTTCCATACAGATTCATTGCTCCTTGTCTTGACTGTAGAGGAAGAAGGTTGTACCTTGGATTTTGAGAGGGAAAGAGATGCTCACTGACATGAAAGACATTTGCTACATCTCTGAGGACAGATCCAGAGCCTAGGGGAAGTGTCCACTGAGGCATTAGCATTATGGGCTTAGGAATCTGAAAGACTTGAATTGGAGATGTGGCTCTGCACTCACCGTGTTGGTTGGGTCTGGGCAAGCATGGCATACTTTCTGTTTCTTCTGCATATCTTGTGAGTAATAACAGCACTTGATTTGAAGAGGGTCATGGGGAAGGTTCAGTGTGGTGCATTTTAAGTACTTACTCCAGAACCTGGCATATAATCGGCACATAAACATTTTCTATGGTTACCAATAACAATCCAGGACTGATATTATTCACAGTATGTGTTCACTCATTGATTGATGGCACTGACAACATCATCCTGTTAAATGCACACATAGAGAATCCTCTACTTTTGGACCTGTTGGGCAAGAGCAGTCTGATGAGGGCATTCTCTCTAGGAGCCCAAAATAGTTCCTATAAAGATGCCTTCCTCCTGACATTGCATCTCTCTAGCAATTTTCAAAAAGGAAAATGTGGCAAGCATCATTTCTCCTAGTTTAGATGTTGGCAAGGACCCCTTGGCTGTGTTCTGAATTCAACACTCTTGCTGGAAAGCTGTACAGGGATGAAGCAAACTACCAGAGTCCACTTCTGGGATGGGGAGACCACTGCTCAGGGTCCAGTTTCCACTGAAGTTCTTCCCCACTGTTATATTTGCCCAGGAGGGCTGAAGGTCCATGCAGACAGGATCGTTAGCTGTGCCTGTGCCATACTCCAAAACAATTTCTCACTCTCCTGATTCCTTCTGCTTGTCTTTTTTTTGCCCTCTTAAGTTTTTCTCCTTAATTATAGCCCAATTGAGTTATTAAAAGTGGAAAATGATGAGGAATGGAGAAGAGCTACTTTCTTTGCCTTATTGAACAAGATTCCAGCCTTTGCCTCCTTCTGACCAGTATCACAAGATGCCTGGATATGATAAATGAACATTCTTCTCCTTACTCATCTTGCCTTTAAAAAGACAGCATCCTGTCGCCTTCTCAATATCTCTGGATAATTATGACTCCTCTGGTCTTTTCTGCTATCTGGGAGGCCAGATGGCATATCAGGTCAAAATAGAAACAGAAAAAGATGGGAAAGAGGAGGTAAAAATGTGACTGGTGCGTTGTAAATGATGGGGAGTGTGGAATTAGCTGGAAATGGGGCTGGCATTCAGAGGCAGGGCTGAGAAATGGATGGTGAAAACTCCTCCAGAAGATACCATCACTCTGCAGGATCCTACAAGAACACAAATCTAAGCAGTATCATTCCCCATTTCATCTTCCTTCCCACTCTGCTTCTCTTCACAGACAAGTTTCCTAAAAGATAATTTCCTTTTCCTCACATGGAAAGTGAAGGTGAGAATAATAATTAGCTCACACAAGCACTGTAAGAAGAAATTGGTTAAGACAGGCAAAGCACTTAGAAGCCCAGTTGCATGCAACTCCTGCATGGATGGTTGCATGCACATCACTTGTATTTCTCTTTTTGAAAAGTGGACACAATGGTGTTCTTCTAGGAGGACAATCTCAAACAACTGACTGAATGAACACAAAGGAGTTTGCACAATGTAGGTACTGAGTACATTTCATTTCCCCCGACCACTGTCCTCTTTTCCTCAACATTGCCACAGCCCTCATAGTCTTCTTATATACTTCTTAAAGAAACTTGTTGGAGACAGAACTGCTGAACTGTACATTTAAGCTTCTGATAGCTTAAATGGAATGAGACTTGTTTTTTGTGTCCCTCTTCTATTATAATGCTGGATACAGATATGTTGTGGAATAAATGTTTGCTCTGATATAGTGTCAACAGGGATATATGACAGTTAATTATGGTTGCTCGATTGAATGTATTAAGAAATGTTCAAGGACTGGAGAGATGGCTGCTCTTTCATACACATAAAATAAAGTAAATCAATCTTTTAAAAAAAGAGAAAGAAATGCCTAGAGGATTAGTAAAGCCTATCTCCTGATGTGGCTGGGAGTATACATCCACAGAAAATAAATGATAAGGTGAATGATTGAAACAATTGATCTGTCTCTTGATATGTTCACAAAATGATGATTTACTGGGCAGAAGTGTAAGGTCAAGCCTAGTCACTACAGTCATGTTCTTGCCTTATTCTCTACCTCCTACCCTACACCCCCTCTCCCACCTACCCTACTCCTCTCTACTCCTCTGGTGTGGGGTGTCCCCACATATCAACCTTCTTCAGTTCTTCAGTCACATGAGGGCTAAGAGCTTCCTCTTGCTCTGGGGCCCAACTTGGCATCTCTCCTATGGTAAAGTGTCCCACTGACAGGTAACAAAGTCCATGATTAAAACAACCCCACCCCTACTTGTTAAGGGATCTGTATGAGGACCAAGTTGCCTTGAATCTTCTGAAATAATGAATCCAAAATTAGTCATCTTATCTCTTTTCTTTCTTTTTAAAAAATTGTTTACATTAGACATGTCACAGAACAGAGAAAACTGTCTAGTGAAGAAAATGGGTGCCAGGATCAAGATGACTGCACTGCTTGAACCCAATGTTGTCCTCTTAGAACTTACAGAACTAGTTTGTGGGAAGAATCTTTAAAAGTTTGGAGATGCTGGTGTAAAAAAAAAAAAAAGAGTACAATGCTGTAACTAAAAGTTTGTGCAGAGAGCCCCGATGATCAGAATGAAGAACTGTGAAAAAATCCAGACTGTGCTCATGAGGTTACAAAGGGGAATAGGGACACTATTAGAAACTGGAGTAGAGACCATCACTGTTACATTCAGGTAAAGGATCTGTCTATGTTTTGTCTGTGTCTTGAAACACTTTGTGAGGCTGAGCTTAAATGTGACAGACTGCTTAATTTCACACAGGAAATTTGAAGACAGCATAGCATTTGGGCTATGGCATGTGTGTTGCTGTCCAGATATATAACATTGATATCATAAGAGCCATATATACCGAAGGCAGCTCTGGAAGTAGTCAAGTCATACCACACTGTAGACTCCAAGGAATAAAACCACCATCTCATTGGAAAGACTTACCCTTGAGAATAGGGACTGAAAGGCGTACCCTGCATATGCAAACCACCTAGACAAGTGGTTTCTCAGTTTCAGCCACCTGGGTGGGAACTCAGAGGACACCAGAGTTTGCAGCAGATATCAGCATTACTCCCATGCTTCTGGTTTGGCTGGCCTCCAGAATACCATAACCACAATGCCATGCAGCCCTCACTAAAGAATTTGAGGGAAGGCCCGGAGTGTCAAGTCATGTATATCAGGGTGGATTCCATGAATTGAGTTGAGTGTCTCAGAGGGCAATGTGTCTGGCTGTGAGGCTGAAGGGGAAGAATCTAGGAAGTTAGATATGCCAGGAAAATAGAATGTTTCTCACAAAAGGGCGGGGGGAGGGGGGAGGCTGGAGGCAACAGTTGAAGCCAGACTGAAAGGGAGGCTGTGTATGTGCTTCAGATGGCAAATCCCTGGGAGCGGGGCATTCAAAGCTCATCAGAGCTCACATCAATACACAAATCACAGCCGACTGAAGACACAGACCTGCAGTTTGTGTTGTTTGCTCTGTTGCAGTTTACTTTTGCTGCATGTTGTTTTGGTCTCACACCTTTTCCTCATGCCCCCTTTCTTGCTTTTGGAAAAGGGATATTTACTCTGTGCCATTGTACATTGAAATGTTGTAATTTTCTTTTTGATTTCTATAGAAGCTTATGGCTAAAATTTGCCTTGCATCTTTTTTTGATTCCGGATTTTTGAAATCTGTTGAAACTGTGAAGACAACTGAGAATCATGAGATGGACTGAATGCTTTTTGTATAATGAGATTGAGATTAGCCTTTTGGGAGGTCAGAGGTGGAATGTTAAGGTTTAAATGGATAATACATGTAAGTGTCTGCTGCTAAAAGACAGACTTAGCTATTTAATCTCGACTGTCAACTTGATTGGTTTAATAAATGCTTTGGAGATGAGTGAAGAACACTTGTCGGTGAGATCATTTCCAGAGACAACTGGATCAAGAGGACTCTCACCTAATCAATTGATTAATCTTTTGGGGGATTCTTAATATGACAGCATTATTGAGAGGTAATGAAAGACAGGAAGTAAGATGTAGGTGGAAGAAGTAGGTCACCGTCTGTATGAACTATACATTTCCAAGTCATCTTACTATATCAATATTTGCTCTGTTTCTTGGCAGTTGGGATGTGAAATGCTCTGATCTGCCATGCCCTCCCCACCTTGATGAACTGAATCTTCTAAGTCCTTAAGCCAAATTAATCTTTCTTCTTTAAGCTGTTTTTACTGGGTACCTGGTTACAGCAATTTGTAAATCTTAACTAATAAAGGATATTACTATAGGAAGGTACAAGTGGGTGGAAGGAGTTTGAAGTTACATCTAAATTCTGTGTCTGCCTCTCTACATGAACTTAAATAATTTTTCCATCATTCTGGGTCTCTATATTCTTGTTTACATTTTTGAGGTCGGTGTTCGCTTTGTTTAGAAGAACTCTACAGTCCACTTTTCCCTGCCAGTAGCCCTTGTCTGCAATTCAACTGTGTGTCAACAGGTAAGATGTCCATAAAATCTCCTATTCTTAAATTTAGTAATCTGCAATTAGAATGACTTCAGTGACCTACTTGACCAACATAATGTGGTGAAGATGATATTCTGGACTATTGAGGTTGGTTACTAAGAAGCTTTGCTGCTTCTGCCTCATATCTTACACCACTTAATCTTGGGATGTTCTTTATGCAAATACAGCCTGTGTTGTGTGAGAAAGTCAACCCACACACATAGACCATTTGAATTCTAATAAACAGACTCAGATAAAATTAACATAAAAAGTGTTGTCTGCCTAGTGTACTATCTCTTACATCAGCCAAGTAAATGAAGAGACCCATTTAAAAATTAGCCCTCCAAGCCGGGCGGTGGTGGCACACGCCTTTAATCCCAGCACTTGGGAGGCAGAGGCAGGCAGATCTTTGTGAGTTCGAGGCCAGCCTGGTCTACAAAGTGAGTCCAGGACAGCCAAGGATACACAGAGAAACCCTGTCTCGAAAAAAAAAAAAAAAAACAAAACAACAACAAAAAAAAAAATTAGCCCTCCAACCCAGCCATTAAATCTATTGTCAGAGACAAACTATCTGTAACCTTCATACATTCCTGATATGTGGTATTATAGGAAGACAAATTAGACATCTTAAACAATTATATTTCAAGGTACATTTTATATAATGAAAAGTGCTTGGAACAATGAAGCTGACTTGTGAACTGGCAGTATAGAGGATCTGAATGAGACACATCAGAGGAACCCAACTGTCTTTAAAGTTACTGTCTAAAAGTTAGGTATTGTCAATGAACATACCTAGAAATAATAAAGGCAGTATACAACAAGCCAATAGCCAACATAAAATTACATGGAAAGAAACTTAAAGCATTTCCTCTAAAATCATGGACAAGGCAAGGATGTCTACTCTCCCCCTACATATCTCTTCAACATAGTACTTGAAGACCTAGCCAAAGCAATAAGACAACTAAAGGAGATCTATGGGATACAAATTGGAAAGAAAGAAGTCAAACTATCTCTGTTTGCAGATGATATGATAGTATACATAAGTCACCCCAAAAATTCCACCAGGGAACTAATATAAGTGATAAACACCCTTAGCAAAGTGGCTGGATACAAAATTAACTCAAAAATATAAGAAGCTCTTCTTTATACAAAAGATAAGTGTGCTGAGAAAGAAATTAGGGAAACAACACCCTTCACAATAGCCACAAACAACATAAAATACCTGGGGTAACTCCAATCAAGCAAGTGAAAAACCTGTATAACAAGAACTTCAAGTCCCTGAAGAAAGAAATGAAAGAAGACATCAGAGGATGGAAAAATCTCCCATGCTCATGGATAGGTAGGATCAACATAATAAAAATGGCCATCCTACCAAAAGCAATTTACAGATTCAATGCAATTCCTATCAAAATACCAACACAATTCTTTAAAGACCTGGAAGAAATAATTCTCAACTTCATATGGAATAACAAAAAAAAAAAAAACCCAGATTAGCTAAATCAATCCTGTACAAAAAATAAATAAAAAAAATCCAGAGGTATCACCACCCAAATTTCAAGCTATAGTAGAGAGAAATAGTAATAAAAACAGCATGGTACTGCTATAGAAACAGACCAGTTGATCAATGGAATGGAATCTAAGACCCAGAAATTAACCCACACACCTATGGTCACTTAATTTTTGACAAAGAAGCCAAAACTGTACAATGGAAAAAGGACAGCCTCTTCAACAAATGGTGCTGGTCCAAATGGATGTCCACATGTAAAAGAATGAAATTAGACCCAGACTTATCACCTTGTACAAAACTTAAGTCCAAGTGGATCAGTCATCTCTAACATAAGGCCTGGTATGTTAAATCTAATAGAAGAGAAAGTGGGGAAAAGCCTCAAACTCATTGGCATAGGTGACAACTTCTTGAACAGAACACCAACAGCTCAGGCTCTAAGACCAAAAATCAGTAAATGGGGCCTCATGAAACTGGCATGCTTCTGTAAGGCAAAGGACACTGTAATTAGAACAAAATGGCAACCTACAGATTGGGAAAAGATCTTTACCAACCCCACTTCTGACAGAGGGCTGATATTCATAATTTACAAAAACTCAAGAAATTAAATGCAAAAAACCCCAAGTAATCCAATCAAAACAATGGGGAATGTTTTGATTGAGCTAAAATGAGAATTCATAAAGGAGGAATCTCTAATGGCTAAGAGACACTTGAAGAAATGCTCAACATCCTTAATCATCAGAGAAATGCAACTCAAGATGACTCTGAGATTCCATCTCACACCTGTCAGAATGGCTAAGATCAAAAACTCAAATGACAGCACATGCTGACGAGGTTGTGGAGAAAGGGGAACCCTCTTCCATTGCTGGTGGTAGTGCAAGCTTGTACCACCACTATGGAAATCAGTCTGGCAATATTTTAGAGAACTTGGAATAGCTCTACCTCAAGATCCAGCCATACCATTTCTGGGTATACATCCAAATGATTCCTCACCAAACCACAAGGAAGTTTCCTCATCTATGTTCATAGCAGCTTTATTTGTAATAGCTAGAAACTGAAAACAACCCAGATGTCCCTCAACTGATGAATGGATAAAAAAAAAAAAGAGATGTGGTACATTTACACAGTGGAATACTACTCAACTATCAGAAACAATGAAACCATGCAATTCACAGCCAAATGGATGGAACTAGAAAAGCTCATACTGAGTGAGCTAACCCAGACTTAGAAAGATGCACATGGCATCTATTCACTTATAGTTGGATTTTAGCCATATAGTACAGGATATCTATACTACAGCCAACGCACCAAAATGAACAGGAACATAGACCTTGTTACCTGCTAGTGAGACACTTTTCCCTAGTGGTGCTTCCATTACATGAGGAAGCTCTTAGCCCTCATATGAGGAAGCTCTTAGCCCTCATATGACTGCAGAACTGTTGGGGGAGGACTGATATGTAGGGACACCTGACTCTGGAGGAATAGGATAGGAGGGAGAGGAGATAGAGGGTTGAGGGGTGGCACCTGGAGGAGTGGAAAGAGGGCACTGTGATGGAGATGTAACTTGAAGTAATAAATAAACACACACACACACACAGAAAACTGAAAAAGCTAAAAAGGAAATCTGAGACAGCCATCTTATATTCTGGTATTTTGGTCAGGTGACTTTTGATCCTGTACTGTTCATACATGATTGGATATAATATTTGTACACTGTTACACCCAGTAGGTCTGGGTTCATTGAACATATGTGATGAATCATAAGTGAATTGTAGTTTCCACTGAACCTTATTCCTTAAAACATTAGTTTGATAAATTAATAAATCTGCTTCAGAGAACAGAGTTTATATTAAATGTTAAATAAGAATCATGAAGAAATGCACATTCCCTAAAATTTTAAGAACAATGATAAAAATATATCAGGATTATCAAGGTACAATTTTATAAAATAATCTTAATGATGATTACTTCCAAAGAAGGATGGATATGAGATAAATTCACTGGTCCTACAAGGAACTGGTTTATATTGAATATTGAGTTGTTTTGATAATTCAGTTTTCTAATTTTGGGGTTCTTATCTCTCTGTGATTGTATATAATATATATTTTCAAATGCGTGTTTTACAATAAATTCCTTCATTACTAAAAATTGTAAAAAGTTAAGTATGGTGTAAAACTGTTGAGAATATTAATTTTTTTCTGTTTTTAATTTTTTATTATAATGTTTATTTATTACCTTAAGTTACATCTCCATCATAGTGCCCTCTTTCCACCCCTCTCGGTTCCACCCTCTCACCTTCTCCTCCCTCTCCCACCCATCCCCCTCCTCTGATGTGGAGTGTCCCTACATATAAGCCCCTCTCAGTTCAACAGTCATATGAGGGCTAAGAGCTTAATGTAATAGCCTTTATTATAAGAATTTTTACTGTTTTCTTTTAACTAAATGAAGCTGTTGCCTTTTAAAAAATGACTTATTTTATTTATTTACATGAAAATATCTTTGTGAATATATGTCCAGATTTGTGTGTGTGTGTGTGTGTGTGTGTGTGTGTGTGTGTGTGTGTACTGTGTGTGTGTACTGTGTGTGCACAATAGCCAGAAGAGGGAATAAGGTCATGCCAAGTTAGAGTTACAACCATTTGCATAAGTTTTTATGTTGTGGTTTAAATGAGAATAGCCTCTGTAGGCACACATGTTTGAATGCTTGTTCTCCAGTTAGTGGAACTATTTGGAAATGACTAAGAATTGTGGCCTTGTTGGAGGAGGCATGTCACTAGAGGTTGGCTTTGCAGTTTCAAAAACCCACTCTAAGCCCACCTGCTGTCTATGGATCAGATGAAAATATCTCAGCTATTTTTCCAGCACCATGCCTGCATGTGCACTAGCCACCACATTTCCCACCATGATGATGGGCTAACTCTCTGAAACTGTAAGCAAGCCCCCATTTAAATGCTTTCTTTTATATGAATTGATTTTGTCACAGTGTTTATTTATAGCAATAGAATAATAATTAAGATAATTGGTTTATTATATGGGTGTTGGGGTTTGTGTTGGTTTGATTAAGAATGGTCGCCATAGGCTTATATTTTTGAATGCTTGGTCATTAGGGAGTGGTACTTATTAACAGGGATTAGGATTTTGGCCTTGTTGACTAGGTGTGGCCTCATTCAGAGGAAGTGTGTCACTGGGGGTTGGGCTTTGGTATTTCA
>CAJQZJ010000275.1:1636259-1681151 GCA_907164525.1 Lophiomys imhausi | reverse complement strand
AAAAAAAAAAAAAATTTCCAACAAAGCAATTAGTTAATCCGATTTGCAACTGCATGAAAAGAGTGAACTTATCCAGTGAGATATGATAGAACACTGTTGAAAAACAAAAGGCATGTAAGAGGAAAGGCATCCTGTGTGTGTGTGGAAGTGCCAGTTTTTGCAAAAGTATAAAATAGTCCTGAAGTGTATGTGGACTCCCAGGAGACCCTGCAGAGCCAGACAGTCTTGCAGGAAGATATGCATTAGGGTTGTAACCTACTTTGTAGAGTGCTTACCTCACATGCGTGAGGCCCTGGGTTTGATCTTCAGAATGGGGTGGAGTGGGGTGGGGCGCATGCAATTCATATAGTTTTGACTCTGCTTTTCCGATTTCAGTGTATTGCAATATTCCTCTACCTCTTTCCTCTCTTTTTCTACTCCTTTTCTATCCTCTGTGTTTTTGCATGCAATGCATTGACCGTGGCTCCTTGTGGCCTCTTGACAAGGCCCACAGATGTCAACTTGATTGCTGTTGGATTTCAGTTTTTAGTGGCATTCTGCTCTCTTGGTCGAAGTATGAGTGATCCAGGTTGATAAAGGCAGGCCGAGAGCAGTGAAGAGGATAGTTAGGAACTGACTACGATCATTTCCCAAAGCCAAGGCCCAAGAAGGGGGAGTTGACGTGGTTCTTTACTTGATAAGTGAGTTCATGCAAGCATTCAGGACGCCACTGTATTAAACGGGTGTTTCAACTTTACTCTGTGTTCGTTGGAGCTGAGTATTAGATCCAAGCCCCAGACCTTATGGACAGAGAATGCAAACCAGCCAGTCTTGCTCATTATACCATAGTGATGTACAGTCTTAGGGTCTTAGATACTCACCTAATAGACTTTTTATTCCCAGAAGGAGATTAAAAGAAACCTCTGTGAAATTCAGAACCTTGAGGAAAAAATGTCAAAACTTCAACTGGTAAGTTGATGTCACACCGTTGCCAGTGTTTTCAGCATGGAATTAATGGCTGATTTTATATGTCTGTTGAGGTACAGTGTGTGTGGATAATATTCAGCCTTGTTACTGGACTGTGATTCTGCCATGGTCACATAATTGTACAACCATCACTGCTAATCCCAGAGCATTCATCACCCTGGAAAGAAATCTTACACACATCAGAGTCACTGCAGTACCTCCTGCTTAGCCCCTGACAGCCACTCACCTACCTTCAGCTTCTAAAGTTCTCCTGGCCATTTCGTATAAATGGATCATGAATTTTGTGACCTTTTCAGCAGACTTCTTTCATTTAGGGTGTTCTCATGGCTTATGAGGTCATAAAATGAATGGGAACTCCATTCCTTTCTATAGCTAAGAGATAAATGTTCTACAATATGATTATGCAGTTTCATAGTTTTATCATTCTCTAACCTTTCATAGCACAGGTTTGTAGGTAACATTGAAAATTTGAAACCCTGTTAGGAATTCTATAATCCTCTAACTATTTATGGTTTGACTATTTACTAAAAACAGTAACATCAAAACTGGTAGTTATTTATTTGTTGACTGTTATTAAAAGTACTCGTTCTTCTGATTGCTTTGTTTGGTGTAATTCAAGTGATTTTCGTACTCATAGAGCTTGTCCCTGTGGCCTTTTAGTGAGAAAGACAGGCTTCATTCCAAGAGACCCCTCGATACAGGGATTCTGTGTGGAATTAGCAGGATGCCTCTTAAGTTAAAACTGGAGGTAACTCAGCAGTGGAGGGCTCTCTTCTGTGTAATAGCCTGCTGCATTGGAAGCGTTGCCTGAAAGATTAGAAACAATTATCAACAGTAACTTGCATTCTTCATATGTAGTCTGTGCTGCTGTATTCAAGTTACTATTTGTAGATTTTTGTATACATAGTGTGAACAGCACATGATAGTGACTTCGTTGTAAGTTTTGTTTAGCAAGTCTTGAGTCTGGCATCAAAGAACTGTGTTAACTAAGCCTGCTGAAGGAGCGCACTCTTGGGTCTCATAAAGCTCCCTCATGGCCAGTAACTGTAAAGGGGGTGTGTTGATGAGGTTTTCTTTGGAACCTGACGTCTGTGTGTGTCAGAGGATTTGCTGCTGTTCACTATTGTATGCACACTGTGAGTGCTGAGGATGATTGACAGAGCTTGTCTCAGATGTGTGATTGATTTTCAGTAGTGTCGACTCACAGTCACTTCCAGGAATTTCTTATATTTCCTGTTAGTACTGATAGCTAATGTTCACTAAGTGCTTGCCATGACAGAAACGGTGACTATGTCCCGGGGTTTGCTCTGATGCCTTCTTTTTTTTTTTTTTTTTTTTTTTTTTTAGTTTAAGGTATTTATTTTCCCCCCCAACAGCTCTCCCTTTCAGTCCAAAAAATGGTTCTTTTTCTTATAACTATAAATACAATACAAAACAACAGAAATAAATAGGCCACGATTATAAGAGTTATATGGCTTAGCATACATTCCCAATGTCCAGTCCATATGTATTTGGCATCTGACTTTAACATTCTACTATCTAACCATCTCCATGAGTTTAAAGTTCTATATCTCAGCTTTCATACTAACTTGCCTCATAATTTTAAAAATATCTTCTTAGATCCAGAACACCCTCTTGATTCCTAAACAACTCAAAATTTAACTATGAGACTCTAGCTATCTATTCTTCAACCACCTCAGAGACCTGAGAGGGATAAATATATCTGATTATATAGGAAGTGCAGGGCCTGCAGCTTCCAAAACTAAAAAATGACATACCAGTGGCTGCCTGGACAGTTCCCATTTTCTCTCCATACATTACAGCATCAATCTTCAGCCATTTGGCCCCATTTCTCTGACAGACATTGGTTGTAGAGCAGGAATTATGAAGGACTTACCTACCCAGTCTTGGCAGAGCTAGGCTGTCGACTTACCTGTCAAAGCTACTTCTAATGCCAGCTTCGCAAAAAGGCCTGTTACCAATACTGAGTATCGTTGCAACATTTTCTAGACCACACCAAAGAATCTATACTGGGTACTATTTTCATCTTACTGACTTTTCCCTGCCTGTATAGTGTTTATGGAGCTAAGCCAAGTTGTGTTTTAATATCAAAAGCACTGTAAGCTTCTAGAATCCAGAGCCTCTCAAGTAGGACATTTAAGTTATAATATCTCATTTTATTTTTCTAAAAATTCCAAAAGGTAGGTTTAATCATGCCACTTCACAGATGAGGAGACACCAGCAGCCTGATATTTGGAGGGACATAGAGGCTACAGCTTTAATGCAGTAGGTTTCAAACTTCCTAATGCTGCAACTCTGTAATGTAATTTATCATGTGGTAACCCCCAACCAGAGAATTGTTTTCATTGCTACTTAATAACTGTAATTTTGCTACTATTATGTATTACAATGTATATATCTGTGTTTTCTGAGGGTCTTATGAGTCCCCTGTGAGAGGGTCGTTCAGTCCCCAAATGGGTTGTGATCCACAGAGAAATGCTACTTTAACCAGTGTGATTCTTCCATCCGCTTTCCCTCTTAGAGAGTTCCCCAGTAAAGCTCCTGGGCCAATGAGCACTCACCACACATCCTGAGGAGTCCACCTGGCGGTCAGACACACACTTGAAGTTGCGGGTGCAACCCCCATTGTTCCTTGAGCAGTCACGAACTGGACCAAAGGAGGACAGCAAGTCATTGATGGTTTCAAAGTATGTGGACAGCATTGCTTCTTCCCTTGGGGAAAAAAAGGGGATGGTTAAACCTCAGGGAGAGCTGCATCAGAGTTTTTGTTTTTGTTTTGCTTTGTTTTTTAATTAATTTAAATTCAACACATTTGAAGTCATTATTTATTTTGTTATAGCTAGGAACATAATGTAAAGAAAAGGTTAATCATGGGGGATAACAGTGAACAGCATAGTGCTGACATCCTGCTATGATAAAGGAGATTTATTTCCTCATATGTTATTTCATTTACCCTCATAATTATAGAAGGTGGTTGGTCATCAGATTTCCATTTTACCAGCAGAAGAGCTGTGTGTTAGAAATGTGAATTTTCTTTCCTAGGGACTCAATGTTTGTATCAAGTTCCACCTGGTGACCTCACCCCCCAAAAGAAAACTTCATTGACTACAAAACTTTGCACTTGACCATATGTTTGTGTGAGTTCTAAAATCTCTGTACAGCAGCTCTGTGATTCAAATGTTATTATTCTGACCTCAATTAATAAAACTGATGCTACAAATGTTGTAGGGCTTATCCTCCAATTATACAAGCTACAAATAAGAGATCCAAGTAGAAACACAAGATTCTGGCCCTAGGACACTAGAGAACATTATTTTCAAACCGTTGCATGTAGCTCACACTATTAAATCTGTCAACAGCTCTTCCTGGGAATGTCATGAAATTCTCTCCAAATGAGGTTCCTCAAAGATACTGTTATTTATAGACCGGCCACAAATATGATGGGATTCTGTTAAATGGATTCTATATTATAGGCAATATAGACAGAAGTTTCTGTTGCTATTTTATGAATAAAGAACTCCTCAAAAGTGATTGCTTGCCCTGGGGTAGACATGATTCCCAGATATGCAGTGATTAGGAAGGGAGCCCCGCTGGTGGTTGGAAGCAGCAGAGTCTTCTCACATGATAGGTGGCTCATGGATCCCAGATCAGCAATAAAGGAAACATGAAACAGGAAGAGCTGATGACAGAAACTAGTAATGACGCTTCTCATTCCTTCTTCATTCAAGTCTGAAGTTTCCAGGCAGGTTTCCAACCTCATTTCCTTTTTTAATCTCACTCTATTCAGTCTGAGTTTTATAATGATTGGCAGTGAACTTGGTAAATCGTAGATTTAATTAGATATTCCTCTGTATAATAACTCCTTGGTACTTCTGGAAGGGCATCTAAGTAATTTTCTGGGCCCTCAAGCCTCTTCACAATCTTTTTTCTGGATACTTATTTGTGAAGGCTCTTTTTAGCTATCACCTTGACTACATCTGGAATTAACTAATACCCAAGCAGCTGGCTATACCTGTGAGAGAATTTTTTCGCAATTAAATTATTTGAAGTGGGGAGCCCCACTTTTAATCCAGAGTTTCTGGGGTAGGAAGATACACCTTTAATCTGGATCTTTTGTGGTGAGAAGATCCACCTTTGATCTGGGCAATGCCTTCGGATGGTAACCTATATAAAGGACAGGGAAGAAAGAAGCTTGTTCTTTGCCTGCTTGCTCTCATTCTTATTGACAAGTTTGTTCTTTCACTGATATTAGAGACTACTTCTTCAGAATTTTGACATACATTGGAGACCAATTGAGATATCCAGCACAGTGGTCTGAGCAACTACTGTATTCTTAGAACTTCTCTTGGTAGAAAGCATTGTTGGACTAGCTGGGCCACAAGCTGTAAGTTATTTTAATAAATTCCATGTGTGTGTATGTGATTTATCATATCTATCTATCTATATATACATGTCAAAACAGACAAAAGTTTCTGTTGCTATTATATAAATATATTTTATTCATATATTCATTCTATCAGTTCCATTCCTTTAGAACCCTGACTAATACACTATTGAACCATATTTAACCTATCGTCATATTTTATATTGCTTGGTTTTTTGTTTCTTATTCTTTGAAAATTGAATCTTAGGCCAGTTATCATAAAAACAGATTCTGGAATGCAGTTATACACAGGAGTATGATTGAGGACTTCTCTTGGGAGATGCATCTGTACAAAGAGACCAAGTCAGTACTTGGTAAAGGACCCATAGTAAAGCATCAATTGTTCCCATGGGGAGCTCAGGGGCTGGGAAGGACCTTTGTTGACATCCCAGATAATAATAAGGCATCTGGTCCTTTGCATTCCCATATCCTCTGGCCAATGCAAAACTGCAGTCTGGAAGCGAGCAAGTGGGTATCACTAGGTGAGGCAGTTCCCTGTGGCTAGACACTAAAGACTCAGACCACCAGCTACTAATGTTCACATCTGGAGAATGGGGAGAGTCAGCCCAGAAGATAGAACATGGTTCAGTATGATCAGACTGAGTGTTACCCAAAATGCTTGGGACCAGATATCTCCACTTAAGAGTCTTATGTGTAGGGAGCAGTGGATATTGGATAGATTTAACTTATTCAACATCTATAATAAAAAAATCTAAAGTTTAAAATGCTATAAAATCTGCAGTTTTGAGCATTGTCTTCGACCTGTATCCTCACCTCTCTGAATGCTTAATCCATTTTCCTTTTTGTCTAATATACTCATGTTTGAATCCTTTTCCTAATGAATCCAAAGACACTTTAAAAATTGATTAAATTCATTCATTCATTCATATACATATATTTGACATGTTTATTGATTTGCTAGTTAATATGTACTACACTCTGTTCTATGTCCTGGGGTACAGCAGTGACCTTAGGCCAGTCCTTGTCACTACACCTCATTGTTATCTCTTTCATAAAGCCTTCTTTCCCCACTAGATTGAGTTTCTTTATCTTGTGAGTACATTGCTTAAATCTATGACATAACTGATTGTCATTACCAGTTCCATTGTCTACTAGGGAGACTGTATGCTTTTGGAGGAAAGGGTTTAGGATTTATTCTTGTCTATATAGTTCTCAAAACAGAGCCTGATGGAATATGGGCTAGGTAAAAGTTTTTAAATGAAACAAAGAAAACATCAGAAAGTATAGATGCAAGCTTCATGAAGCTTATACTTTTGTAAAGATTCTGTCCAAGTAGGACATGCCACCCCCTGTTCTAACCCTGTGTTCCCATTCTATGTCCTTCGTGTTTGATTCTATATAGAGAGAAACAATGGAGATTACATAAGCAGAATTGTGTGCTTGTCCATAACTTAGAATAGAGTAAAGTGACAAGTATGGGGGGGGTAGTTAGAAGTTATAAAATGAAGTTCTAGGAGACTGGCCATGTTTGAAGCATGGTAAGGATTTAAGATGTTGGGAAGACACAAAGCTTTAAAATGTTAGCACTATCAGTGGTATTAGAAAAGGCAAGAGCAAGGAGATACAGACAGAAGGAGAGGGGATCTGAGAAAGGAGAGCAGGAAAGGAGACAAGCATAGAGAAATGGTTAGGAAAAGAAAAAAAAAAAGACTAAGTCATAGATACATAGTCACCCAGAGTGAGATGAGTAAAGAGAACTAGAGAACAGATGGGCAGACAGACAGATGGGCAGACAGACAGATGGGCAGAGATCCACACAAAGAGATTAAATAGCAGTCAAATGGGGGCAGAAAAAGTATATGAAAAGAGAGATAAAAGTGGAGAGACAGAGTAGGACAAAGATAAATAAAGGAGTAAAAGAATACATAGAAAGAGGTGAGGCAGGGAGAAAGAGAAGATGAGAAATATTAAGACAGAAGAGGTAAGTGAAAGACATAGGATAGAAAATAAATGAATGACAAAAACCAAAAACAAACAAAAAAAAGTGAAGCAAAAATAAGCAAAAGATGCCACTTTTCTATGGGACCTGAGGACAACAAATGAGCAGACTACTAGCTTTCAAAAAGATCAATTCTGCATGAACATTATACACACAGGGAACAGTACTTAAGACACAAAGGCCTGACACAGGGCCCTTGCTAAGCCAAGAGGAGTGATTATTTCCAGGCAGGAAATGAAGCACAAGAGAGAAAAGAAGTTCAGGGCAGACATGGCATTTTTTCCTAAAGCTTGAGGATTCTGTCATTCTGGCCTGAGTAGATTTTGGGTGGGGTTGTTGCACTCTGTTGTTCTTCTGAGTTGCCCCAGTAGTATGAGGAGGATTGAATAAAGGGTTCAGTGGGTGGCCCAGAGACAGAGGTAAACTGGATTCAAATGTGTAGGATTAGGACACCAGGAGATCTGCATGAGACTCTAGTCCTTGACAAAGTCACCACCATTATCAATATCATTTTCCCATTAATGATTTCCTGAGCATGTGCTATGTGCCAAGGATAGTGCAGAGTTTTTTTTCCTATGCTATTGCTTTTGATTTCTAATATCCTTATCACCTACAGATTTTTTCCCCTTCCATTGTGCAGCTGCAGGGAGTAGATTTTAGGGTAGCTATGTCACTTTCCCTGGTCACTTGTACAAGGGAACACTGTGAACACATGTCCACTGGGGTTTTCCATGCCACAGTCAATCATCAAAAAATTGCTGTTAATGGCAGATCAGAGCTCCCATTGCTGTTAAAGCAAGTAAACATCAGTGTTCAGTTCCTCTATGACTTAGAGGAAGAGAGGGAGGAAAAGCCTGCTTGTTCTTTACAAAATTTCTACCCTGACTTCTAGCCCCTAGGGGTATGTGGTTCACAATAGTATCAACCAACACAGAAATAAAAGGTCCAAACACTGTGTTTCTTCACTGGAGTTGCATATCAAATACCACAAACTGGGTAAACTGATAAATTGTGTCCCAGTTCTGCAGATTTTAAGTCAAAGGAGGTCGAAATGTTGACAGAACCACGGTCAGTCGCTCAACACCATATGGGGTGCAATTCTTCTTTGCGTCTTCGTAACTCCTGAGGGCTCCTGAGCACTCTTAGCTTCCATTGTTTTCATGGCTTGGAACATTACAATCCAATATTTGCCTCTACTGTTTCCAGGCTTTCCTCCCCATGTCTGTGCATCCTTCCCTCTCCTTTAAAGGACATTGCTAACTTCTGAGATGTGAAAGTCTGTACTGCATCCAAAATTCATGTTGACACTTAATCACCCAGGTAACATACTTATACATAGGGCCCTCAGGAGGTGGTGGCGTTGTGAGGGCTGAGACCAGGTAAATGGAATCAGATGTCCTAGTGGAAGGATTCACACCCTTTGACCACCCTTCCCCTCCTCTGTGGGTTATATATGATATTATAACTTTCTACCCTTTCAGTGGACACAGTCTTCAAGATGTCAACTTGGGAACAAAGAGCAGGCTTCCAGCAGACAATGATCCTGATGGCACTTGATCATGGACCTTCTGTCTCTGGAATTATGAGAAACATGTTTCCATTCTTTATAAAGTAACCAGCCTATAGGTTGTGCTACAGCAACACAAGGAGCTAAGGCGATAATCCTTGTAGTTTGAGGCTTTGAAAACCTTGAATTCTGTGTTGCCCACCTTTGAGAGTCACATTCTTTCTTTTCTGTGAAGGCTCCTCTGAACCTCTGTCTTCTTATCTATAAAATGGGAGCTCTATCTGTTTTCCTCTCAACTCTAGATTATTATAAAAATACAATAACTTGATATATACAAATGTGTTCTCCAAACTTGTAAACACACTCACTGTTCATTCATTTAATATATATTTGTGTATTTATTGCATGGCAGTCACTAGATTAAGGGTAATTCTAGACTTTATTTAGCTTCTCTGTAACTTGATCTCTGTCAAAGTCCAGACATTGTCTAAACATTTCCAAGTGTGTTTCTAGCTCTTATACCCTAATTCCACTCCTTTCCTCACTGGAAAATTCTGATTTCAAAATGGAGTCAGACAGACCGGAGCAGGTTGGGTAAGACTACAGTGGCCAACAACTGACTGTTCAGGTGCAAATGCTTCATCTGGGTGTCATTTAACCTCGTCAGCCTGTGCTCCACACAGAGTGAGCATTAGGTAGGCCAGCTGGGAACAGATGCTGACATGGCTGGCTGTTAATAGACACCAGGAAAGGTCTGCGCCACTCATAGAGAGGTATGAATGTATGACTCAGAGCCCAGAGAGTGACAAGCCCCCCACTGATGCACACTAATCATTCTCTGGTAACATGAAACTTTGCTTTTTAAGCTACAGTGAAAGAGGAAGATGCGACAGCTGCTTGATTGGAGTGAAATTTTCCTTCCACTATCTTTCTCAGTACCTCTAGCAGAACTCACAAGCTGCATGTGAAAAGGTTTGTTTGGAATCAGACTGCCCTGCAGAACAATATCAGCTACACAAGCGGGAAGTTGTTTTTTAAGTAAGTCTCTTAACTTCAAGCTTCCAGTTTCTTATTAAAAATGGGGTTACTAATATTCAGATAATTATGTTTGGATGAAAAATAATCTCAGTAATAAGTATGAAAAACCCAGTAATATCAAGTATAGGGTAAGTACCAATAATTGGTAATGTGTAGTATGGTAAAATTTGCAAAAAGCATGGCTTAAAAATGTAAGGAGCCCATGAAAGAAATAGGGAAGGCCTGTAGTTCCAGGTGGTCCATTTACTCATGTAAAGTGTTCCATGCATAACTGTTTTATTTTGGGCACCGGCTGTTTCCTGGATGTGATATAGCATATACCGAAGGAGACATAGTAATATCAGTGTGTCTAAAGGACCCACAAAAACTCTGAAGCAATAATGAACTGGAGACCCCAAGGGCAGGTGGCAATCAAGTATAAAAGAAGGAGGGAGCAGGATAGTAGAGTTGCACCAGAATGAACAACACATGCTGAGGCCTGGAGTAGAAGCAGGGATACCTCGGACTGGGGGACTTTTGTGAGATGCAGGAACCTAGAATGTCAGGAAGGCAGGGGCAGTGGGCAAGCTAGGGAGGGCCCTTTGTGTTAGGCACTGCTTAATACTGGCCTTCATCTTAAGAGCTATGGGCTTTAGCAAGGATTCTATATTTTAGTCAGGCTAAGAATGAGGGTGAATAGTTAAAAAAATAATTATAGCAACAATGATAATCACTATGATAATAATAACTGTTTACTGTGCATCCATAACGGTCCACACAGTAATTTCAGCACTATGAGGGTCTACCTACTTACTCTTTCCCAAATGCAGTGATGTAAATCATAAATCATCCCATTTTATAAAAGAATCTGAGGCATCGTCTTGAGAATTAGCTTGCTGGGAAAGCAACGAAGATGATACATGCAGTCTGAGGAGGGATAGTGTGGTGGTTTGAATGAGTGTGGCCCTCACAGGCTTATATATTTGAATGCCTGCACCTTAGTTGGTAGAACTGTTTTGGGGAAGGATTAGGAAGTGTAAAGAGGTGTGTCACTGAGGTCTGGGGTGAGGGTTGAAGTTGCAAAAGCCTATGCCAGACCTAGTCTCTCTCTCTCCTCTCTCTCCTCTCTCTCTCTCTCTCTCTCTCTCTCTCTCTCTCTTTCTTCCCCTTCCTCTAGCAATAAGTTTGCCCTAATTTAGGTGGAGAGAATGGATTGCTGAGCAGAGTGGTCTCCTAGCTTCCTGTGAGCATCTTGTGTCTTTGAGTAGCTTGCAACTTCCTGCATACTAAGAGACTCCTTGATCGCATCTCCTGGTGCATAAGCCTGTTGTTTATGGATAAGATGTAAGCTCTCAGTTACTGCTCCAGCATCATGGCTGCCTGTGTACTGCCATGCTACACAACATGACAGTTATGTGCTCACCCTAACTGTAAATAAGCCCCAATTAAATGCTTTCTTTTGTGTGTTTGTTTTGGTCATGGTATCTCTTCACAGCAATGGAACAAGTAAATTTGCTGAAATAGCTGTGGAGGTGAATCATGGTTTTTGGGGAGAGAAAGTAACACAACACGTAATAACAACAAAAAGGCTAACATTTATTGGGAAGTTAGGAGCACTTTGATATCACATGAACTACCTTATTCCCATAGAGGGCTCTTATTGTCCTGTTTCCACTTTAACATGAAAAATATATTCCAAAAACGTAGTACTTGTCTCTTACAGAACTGAGAAGACTGGCAGAAAACCCAGGCAATAGAGTTAGGCCTATCCTGAGAGTGTCGAAATCCATTCTCCTTGGTGTACTGGCTTCCTCTTTACAGTTCTTTCCTATCTAGTGATTCTGGGAGTGATGTTCAAGCTGACACTTCATATTCCCCTTCCTCTAGCAACAATACTTTGCCCTAATTTAGGTGGAGAGAATGGATTGCTGAGCAGAGTGGTCTCATAGCTTCCTGTGAGCATCTTGTGTCTTTGAGTAGCTTGTAACTTCCTGCATACTAAGAGACTCCTTGATCGCATCTCCTGGTGCAGTGAATGTGCTGCAGCTGCTCTCTGAATGAGGACAGGGCAAAAGGATCTGAGGAAGGAGTAAGGCTGATTAGCTATGTGGCCTTGGGAACAAAGGGAAAATTATTGTGATGACCATTGTTCATCTGTGACACAGACAATGGCACTCAACTCACAGGGCTGTGGGTCAGAACTCTATGAAATAAAAGATATGAAAGCCCCTCATCATGACCAAGCTAAAATGGGGATTTTCACAGAGGGTCAGCAAGTTTCTGAATGTATTTGCTCACTGTATAAATATTTACTCACATTCACCAGGGCTTGAGGTTAAGTGTGAGCAGAGTGGAGCAGATGTAGGTTGATGTTTGTTAAATAGGATAGACACTCTACAGGTACCTGTTTCTGTAGTGGTAGAGGTGTCTGTTCCTCAGCCCACGCTTATGTTTGGGCATTTTCAACATCTGTGCCCGTGTCTCTTTCTCTCCATGCCTGTGTCTCTGTCTGTATCTAAGGATGTAATTACAATCTGTGATGGATGCTTGGAAACATCAAGAAAACATATGGCAGAGATGCAGATATAACCTAGGGTTGAAGGAGTTGGACCTAGGGGAAGGTTTCCCTGGAGAATGTCACCCTCTCAACCAATTCAACTGTGGCATGATGAGGCTAAGCTACAAGGGCTTCCTCAGAAGTGGCCTGATGATGTGTGTCCCACCCCACCATCCACAGTGACAATGGTGTCCACTTCATCTCTGACGCCATCTCTTTTCTTCCCCCATACTTGATCTGACTATTCAGTAACAGACATTCTCCTTACCTTCCTCCCTTCCTCCCTCTTTGCAAGTCCCATCAGTATTTTTTTTTTAAAAAGAAACAATAACAAATAAATGGTTCAGTCACAAATGCTGAATCTTGGGGATTATTTATTCATGAAATTCCCCCATGGAGTCTTCGATGACTCCACATGACTCACATCCCAGAGAGAAGCTCATTAGGATGGCTGTCAGTGGTGGGAGGCCTCATTTTTATGGAGGGCTTTCTTAGAAAGCCAACATCTTCCCCCTATCTGTGAGTGTTCTAGGCTGCTCGGGGCTGAAAGATTTTGTAGAGCCTGGGGTGGCAGAGAGTCTGCTGTACATCAGCAGAGCCAATCATTAGATGGTAGATGGGTCTGTATCACTCAGAGGGGTGAGCACAGCCTGGGGTGTCAGGTCCAAATTCTGAGTCCAGGTCTGACTCCCCTGCTGTGTGTTCTTCACCATCGTTTGGGTTTCTCACGCCACACTAGCACAATGATGGGGTGATCAGGTCAGTAATATATCATATGGTTCCCTAGAAAAAGACTGTCGGCTGCTTTCCATTGTACACTGTCAATTTCAAAGATAAGATCCAAGTGAAATAATGGAGGGGGCAGAATCACACCCCAGGAGCTTAAGGAGCTTAGAGCAATCAGCAGTGAAATTGGAAATAAATGCCACCATATCACTATGAAGAAGCTGAGGGTTTAAAACATTGCCCTGCCATGTACAAGCTCTCTGAGTCTCATTTCTTCTTGCAAAAATGGTTGACAGTACTTAAGTCTTAAATTATCACACAGATCCAGAGGTAATGACAGTTACAAAGAGGGAGGAGATGTGTCATTCTCCCCATTGACTAATGCCATAAAAATATCTCAGAATCACAATGATTTAAAATCAGAATGAATAATTGAATCTTAATTAATTAATGTATCAATAAATGGCCATATGCAAATACTCTGCAAAGCTCTGAACCTAAACCAGAGATCATCACTACACTCATTTGTTAGGAATGACCACTATCAACCATGGCAGGCTTCCCATCTACCCTGAAAATCGCTCAAGTCCAAAGAATTTTCTTGTATGTGTTCTTACACAAATACCCAGAAGTACAAGGCCACCCACTTAGTATAATCCTGTTTTATACATGCATGGAACCAAATACAAAAGCATTCTAAAAGAAATCATTTGTCAAACTGCTTTTTAAAAATGCCACTTGTAGCATAATAATATATATGCTTCTTTAGTGACATATCAAATTAAAAAATTCAGTACCAGATGCAATAATAACCATAAATTCAAAGTAGCTATGAGCATAAGCTATATTTTAAGTCATCTGCAACAAATGAAATATATCAAGCTATATGTAATTTCCGTTGGTGACAAAGGCACAGATGCTGTTAACACAAGCGTGTTTGTTGCTGCTGTTGGGAAGGGAAGGGAATGCTAAATTTCAGTGAGAATCTGGCAGAACTAATGGTATATTGTTTTCCTATGTCACTTCACAGATCTCCATCCTGCACCCCAGGTTCAGGACTACAGTCTAGACTGGCACCTGGCTAGATAAAGGTCTTTGCTGAATGCATGTCACTTTGTGAATATAATCTGAAGCTTGGGTCCAGACAGGAAGAGACAGGAAATTAAAAATCTCAGCTATGATCACACCAATATAATTACATTCTGGCAAGCCCCATAGGATGTGGCAAAATAGACCTTGACTTCAGAAAAAATATAAAAATCCCAACAGCTTTGTTATTGCAGAAGTCACCTACCTCCCCTGACTTCCTCATCTACAAATGTCATTGCAATGTTTCCTAAAAGTGTGGCTGTGGATCTGGCACTGTGCAAGCATGTAGCTCCTTGTCCCCGCCTCCCTTACCTCTGTTTCTTTTGTGTGTGTGTGTGTGTGTGTGTGTGTGTGTAGGTGTGTGTGTGGGGGGGGGCATTATTATAGACACTGCAGTTATTCCTGAGGAGGAAACATGGGGGAGATGTAATTCTCAAACATTTCAGTATTTCCTGGGTGTCATACCCCATGCTAGATGTACTTTACACTATAGAAGTGCTGAGACAAGGCTCTGCCCTCAGGAAACACACAGGTCAGGGCAGAGGGAGCAACCAAAGCCTTTACCATGGCCCAAGAGAACATATAAAGAGAAACAAAATTAAGTCAGGCTATCTCCACAAAGAAACAATGATTTCTTCCTGGGCTGAGTGGAGAAGCCTTCCTGGAGTAGGAAGCATGTGATGGGTCTCAAGAAATCAGAGGACAATGATGATAAAGAAATAAAGAAAAAGAATGGAAGGAAATGAGCAGAAAGGAAGGGAGGATCTGGTGTTAAAGACCAGCATACACAGAGACAGAGAATGAAGAGCAGATAGAGGAGGAGGGCTGCAGAAATAGGCAGTGAGCCCATGACTAAAGCAGGTAGTGGGCAACTGAAAGCAGGAAGCTTGGTGGTCTCCTATAAATGTGCTTTGTAGACATTTTCCACCTTAATACTAAAAGGTAGTGCTGACTAGCCTAATTTAGAGTGAGAACATCAAGGCTCAAAGCAGAGACCTCACTCAAAAGCCCAGAGTTCCCTCTGGGGACTCTGGGCTAACTGTTCCTATTGTGTAAACTGAGGCAGAAATCACTTGCTCTAAGCCTCAGCAAGGTTAAAAAGGCACTGTCCTGGACAGGCTCAGCTTGACAGCTCATTTTAGCCACAACAGGAATCTTATTGTGTCTTGAAGCCCTTTCTGAAAGAATGAATGTCAGTTGAAGAATAGCCCCTCTGAAGTGCCACCATCAGACTCAGGAACAAAAGCCTTTGAGACAGATTTTTTTTTTAATAATTTATTTTTTATTTCTTCAAGTTACATCTCAATCACAATCCCCTCCCCACTCCCCCCTCCAGTCCCACCCTTCCACCCTCCTCCCCCTCAACCCCCCCATCCTCTTCCCTTCTTTTTTTTTTTTTTTTTTTTAGTTTAAGGTATTTCTTTTTCCCCCCCAACAGCTCTCCCTTTCAGTCCAAAAAATGGTTCTTTTTCTTATAACTATAAATACAATACAAAACAACAGAAATAAATAGGCCACAATTATAAGTTATATGGCTTAGCATACATTCCCAATGTCCAGTCCATATGTATTTAGCACCTGACTTTAACATTCTACTATCTAACCATCTCCATGAGTGGACAGATTTTATCAGTTGGAGTTCTACCCCATCCCCACATTACAGCAGCCCCATTCTGCTTCCTTCATATGTACATTCCCTCTGCTCTGAGCCTATTGGGGACCTTGGAGAGTGTAAGCATGGAAGAGTAGGGTGATCACAGTAACTCACAGTGGCTCTCCAGGGAGCAGTGAACCAACATTCAGAGCAAATTGGGTCTGACCATTATCTCTGTCCTACCTACCTCACTTGTGCCTGCCAGGAGACTCTGCCTCTGGTTTCTGCGTTCTGGCAGGCAATACTTATGATCAACACAGAAGTGGGTAACCAGCTCCAGCTTTTCTCCTAAGGGACTGCTCAATGATACACAGCAGATACTAGAGTGGAGAAAAGCTAGCTCTTGCTGAGCCAAGGGGAGACCCTTCTGCAAAGTGCTGGATGGTTAGAGGAAAGAGTGTAAAAGGCCCCTAAGTTCTCCAAAACCAATTTCTCCTTAGATGTTGCAGTCATATTTTCTCTACTGACAAACTCTCATTGTCTTTAGTTGCATGTCTGTCTGTTTGTCTATCTGTTATTCTTTCTTTTTCTCTTTCTTCTTCTCCTTTCTTTTTCTTCTCCCTTTTTCCTTAGCTTTTAAGTCTAGCATAGAGTATTGGTTTTCACCATCATATTTTCTTACATTATCTTAAGCAACCGCCCTTGCTTCATACCTTGACTCTTTACTGACACCTTCCTTATCCTCAGTAGCTCACTTGCTTTCCTGTCACATACATTCTATTATCCTCTCCTCCCCAACTCCCTTAAAATCTCTTCTCACCCTTTCATTATCCTGTTTATAGTTTTATCACATGCACATATGTACTCTCTCACACACACACACAATCTAGGTTCTGCATATGATATTTGAAAACTTTTGGGGGTGTTCTTTCTGGATCTGGCTTATTTTGCATAACATAATGGTGTCCAGTTATATCTATATTTCTAAAAGTTCCATAACTTCATTTTCCTTTATGGATGAATAAATTCTCATTGATTATATGCACCATAACCACATTTTATTATCTGTTTATATGTTGATGGACACTGAGGTGAATTCCATTTCCTTGCTATTGTGAGTAGAGCGGTATCTCTGTGGTAGGAATTTGGGTGTACACGTAGGAGTGGCATAGATGGATTACAGGGTGGTTTTATCTTTAAGGTTGTTTTCTTTTCTTTGTTTTGAGAAAGCTTCATGTTGGTTTCCATACTGGCTTTTCTGGCTTATAAACAAACAAACAGTGAATAATGAATGGCTCCTTCTCTCCCACATCCTCACCAGCATTTCCTGTCTTTTATTTTCTTGATAGCCATTCTGACTGAGGTGAGAGAGAACCTCTAAATAGTTTTAGTTTGCATTTCTATAATGGTGAAGGATGTCCCTTTTCCCAGCATGTTCCTTTCATCCATTCAAATCCAGTTAGTCACTTTCTCCATGGCTTTACTGACCACTGAGCATATGATATTATTGCTCATCATAGGCAGCCAAGACTCTGAGTTCTCTGCTCATGTTATTTCATGCAGCACTTCATCCAACCTACTGCACAGATATAACACCCGAGGCTAAAGGGGAAAGAGAGAGCTGCTGCAAGTCAGAGAGACAGCGTTGAGGCCCAAAGCCCTGGCAGAGAGTCATACACAATTAACCCCAGCATTTGGGAAGCTAAGGTGGATGAGGTCATACATCTGAGGTCTGAGAGCAGCCTGAGTTACATAGTGAATTCTATGCCAATCTTCATCACATAGTAAGGGTCTATTTCAAAAGACAAAGGATAGAAGAGGAGATTCAGAAGAGTGAGTTCTTGTGAATTCAAAGCCGAGGGCATTAACTTCCATGTCACCCTGCTATCAGTTTCAACTCATTTCAGGATGATGGTCTACCCTTGTTCAGCTGAACCCCCTCTTTCCTCTGATTTGGGGAATCCTAGATCTCCTCTGACTTTCCCATGCTAATGAGGTCTATTGGTACCTTTGCTTTCAGCTAATGACATTCAGTCTAGGCCTCTAGCATTCCCCAGAGTTTTTCCCACCCTTATTGCCCATGAATTAATTAGGCAATCCATTTTCCTCCTTCTGACTGGAAAATATCCAATAAATCAAATACACACCCTTCCCAAACCCCTTCCCACAACTCAAAGGTACAGGACACTGATTCACAGAATAAACTTCCTTTTTTTTTTTTTTTTTTCTCTATGACTCCTCCAAGATGACTGTCTGAAAATGCTTATTGGGGGTGGATGGGGAATGTTTTCCTTCCATGAAGGAGCTGCTGCTGTTTGCCTGGGTTGCCAGGCTCCCATGGGCCCCAGGTTCCTGCCTGGCCTCCACCTAGCTAGGTATGCTACTGCTGGCAGCTGGGGCTCGTCTCTGCCCAGTTGCTGCTACCCATGGATCACCCAGGCTCTTAGGTTACCATGTGGCCTCTGCCAAGCCTTGGCCTTTTCTCCTGAGCACCCCCCTCCTGCCTGGTTGCCTCAGCCTGGAAGGCTAGGCTTCTTTGGGGTGCATGCTCCTCCAGAAAGGTGCTGATTTTCCACTGTAACTCTCATACACCTGCCTGTCTGCCAGACCTGGCTCCAGTAGCCCACCACCCACATGGCTACCTCTTTTCTGCCCAGGCTGGCCTAGTCTGCCTGACTTCCAGACTAGCTTGGGACTTCCAACTCCACCCTTTTTGAATTTACAACTCTAGACAATACAGCCTGTAAAAGACATAGCTGGAACAAGAAGAGGAAAAGGAGTAGTTGGGTCCAGAGTGGAAGGGGGACAGATATTATATCTTATTCTTTCCACAAGGTTTTAAGTATGAAAAGGCTTCAACTCAGTGATATTCACCATGAGATATCAAATATTTCTGGATATAATAAGTAAATGTATGGATAGGAATAGTAATGAGGAATTAAATTAATGAGGAGTTAATTAATGAGAGGACTGCCTGTAAATTTCTTTTAAATTTCTCTTTAAATAATACCATAAAACTTTACAGAACTAAAGGCCTCCCTCACTTTGATACCTCCCTTTGTGAAAATTACAGTAATGTAGTTTGTGTGGGATACAAGATAAAAGTGAAGATCCATGTTGGGTCTTCTGCCCTTATAGCCCCGTGAAATGAGGTGTTTGTGCTGCAGGTATGACCAAGTTCTAGAGATCTACTACACCACAGAGAGAACATAATTGATAATGGCATATTGTGCATTGAGGGTTTTTTTCTTGTAAGGGTAGATCTCACATTAAGTATTCTTACTATGAAACTAAATCATAGAGAAGACAAAAGAATACTCAGACATCTGGGTCTGATTTATATGCTTTTTATCTTGATTGTGGTGACTGTTTCATGGGTACAAAGAAAAATTCTACAAAGACTAAGAAGATAGGTGGCTAAAGCCTTATATAAGATGGAGAGCAACAAGGATAACCTTGGAATTATATAGTCCATTGTAGGCTCTAAATGCTTTTTGAGCAGGCTGAGTGATCACTGGAATAGTGGGGGAAACGCTGTATTTAATTTTCAGAGCTTGAATCCTGCCATCCAGTCATGATGATCATGAATAAGTGCCTTCTGTTTTGTGGTACTCGGTTTCCCCAAGTGTGAAGCAAAGGCTTGAGTTGAAGCTCCTTCAGATTGTTGCTTCCAATGTCACATGGTCTCCATGGGAAGGCAGATACAGCTCTTCTTTTCCTGGCAGACCTAGAGGAAGTGTAGTGACTTTCTGGGTTGCTAGAAGACACCAGAGCGCTCCCTGGATGAGGAAGTGGAAGGTTTCAAAGGGTCTGTCCCTGAGGAAAGACTTCCTTCAGTCATCTTATCGCAGCCCACCTCCACAGTCATTTTTCATTCAATCCATCTTTGTGGAGTATCTGATAAATACCAGGCAGAGCTCTAAGCCTGTGCAGGTGTGTGTACCTCCTCACATAGCTTGTTTTCAGATGAAAGACACTGTTACAAACACATGGAAATGAACCAATGGCAGACCCACTTGAGATGAGCTCTAAGTTAGCATCTGGAAGGACAGTACTCACTGTGTAAATAACTCCTGACATGTGTGGAGGTTTGTATCATTTTCAAAGGGTTGCCACATGCATCATGTTATTGGGATGTCAGTCACCCCTGGTCCTGCTATATACATTCACGACAAGAATAATGGAGTTCATGAGAGAGACAATGGCTCCCTTAAATTAGATTCTAGGGTGTCTGGGGGCATTGCATCGCCACAACTTGCAGTGACTTATGGTAGTGGGTGGAGAATGGATCTAGAGGTAAGTGGTCTAAACTCAGGCTGAAAGACACATAAATGCATTGTGGGAGACAAGCCCTATGGAGCAGAAAGACTTCCTGACACACAACTGCAAAGGCACAAAGCTCAGTTGACTTAAATGGGACATTAGTGGGTGGAAGGGATAACAGTCCAAGTATCCTTGGAACCAATGAAAGTAAGTCATTTGTAAAAAAGAGCAGCTCATAGCACTTGAGATCACTGAGCATCCCAAGCACTGGAATGTGGTTTGGCCTTTGCTGAGTCTCTTGGTCCCACTGAGCCTGTTCTCTTATTTATCAAAGAAGATTTGAGTACCCATCCACAGGACTGACATGAAAACACAAATGAGAAAAGTGGCTGAAAATACCACGTGTGTTACCTGCCAGGCACAGATCGAGCATCTGGCCAGTGCAAATTCCTTTTCACTGCGTGTGTTACCTGCCAGGCACAGATCGAGCATCTGGCCAGTGCAAATTCCTTTTCACTGCTCTTCTCAGTTCCCAGCAGGGTGGCAACTGTCTGCGTGGTGTTGACAGGTTATGAGAAATCCCAGTGTCTCTAAAGACTCATGTGAAATACATGTCACCTCCACCTGCAGGAATTACTTTATTCTATCAAATAGAAATCAGTGGCAGGAAAAGGCTGTGCTCAGTCTACCAGTTGTTTGAACAATAAAATACTAGACAGTAAGATGTGGTAATTAAACTCTGGTTAGCTCATTCATTTGCTAAATAAGTACTCTGGCTATACAGAAGCATCAGGGTTATTTGTACATGACTTAATTATTATTTTTTGTGATAGAAATCACCAAGTATTTGCCCACTGATCATCAACAATACGACTGTTATGTTTATATTCAAATCCTCAAGTGATAATTGCTAATTTATTTAGACATAATAGAATAATTATCTAAATTTCCTTTCATCTACCTATTCATTCATCTATCCACCCACCATTCCATCCATCATTATAAAATATTGTTTGTTAAGTACCTACTATGTTCTGCCCTATCCTATTTAATGCCAGAGATACAGGTACGCATACGATTGCGGTTTCTGGATACAGTAAAGATAATGGTCTTTCAAAGTAGGAAAAAATGTGGGGAAAAGTGTCAGAGAATGTTCACAGAGGTTCAGAAAAGGAAGATGAGAGGTACTACATGGATTAAGAAAGGTGTCAATATCTTTATGTTTGAAATTTAAACTGTATTCCTGCATGTATTTACTCAAACTCAATGGCTGAATTGCTTTAAAAAAATCTGTGATGGAAGCCGGGCGGTGGTGGCGCACGCCTTTAATCCCAGCACTTGGGAGGCAGAGGCAGGCGGATCTTTGTGAGTTCGAGGCCAGCCTGGTCTACAAAGCGAGTCCAGGACAGCCAGAGATATTCAGAGAAACCCTGTCTCCAAAAAACCAAAAAAAAAAAAAAAAAAAAAAAATCTGTGATGGCATCAAAGGAGAAGGGAGAGAAAAAAAAGAGTAGAGGCAGAAAAGTAGGAAAAGGGTAGAGTCTCAGGGACTACAAGCAGCCATTCTATTCAAGCTAGTGTACTGACTTTCATACAAGTCTGGATTGTAAAGAAAGTGGCATGTGGGAATGAGAACCTTCAGGTAGACTGATCTCTAAAAGCTTTCCTATGTCTTAGTCTACATCTCTTTGACAAGATCCTATTGGTTTTCATCAATCAAGTGGGAAAGTATTTTTGTCACATGCTAAATTTCAGTGCTGATGGGGTTTAGGGAAATGCTGTATTCCTGTTTAGCTTGTGGGGTGATGATTTGCCAAAATTTATGGAAAACAATCTTGCCTAATGCACTCAGACACTGAAGTTTATTCTTACCTTTTGATCAAGTGATTACAGTCATAAATTCTGGAGGAAAAATGAGCAACACGGTAAAGATGAGTACATAGATCTTCATCACAGTGCTGTGTGTGATGAGTTTAAAGATAGAAACAATCTATATTAGGAAGATGGCTCAGTGGATAGATAGCAGTAGGGCCTGTGTTCAGATTCTCACAAAGAAAGCATGCAACAGCCAGTCAGGTGTGGTTGTTGCCTGCTATTCCAGCATTTAGGAGGTAGAGGCAAGGAATCCCAAGAAAGCTGGTTACCTAGACTGGCTGGAAATTGTGGGGTCCCTGCTCAGCAAGAGTATCTGCCTCTTCCAATAAATAAAGTGGAAAGTGAGTAAGAAAGACACCTGACATCTACTTGGGCCCCTCCATGCACAAGTACACTTGTACATGTTTACCCATATGCACACATGCACCCACACACAAGTGGAAAAATGGAAGCAACTCATACACCTAACAGTGAAGAGCTGATTATAGATATTATGTATTATTCATAGAATAGCATGCCACATGAAAAATCAAAATTATTGTTTCCACGTCTAGTTGAAGATTTTATACTGTAACATCAATTTTATAAAAAGCAATAGCAAATTACATAGGCATACACGCACATGGTGTGGAAACATATATGATCTGAGAAGAGACAGCATCTAACTGAGATTAATATATGTAGACAAAAGTATGACCAATGTACAGCTTTTGTGTTAATTCATACAGTGTCCTTCATAGCAACAACACCTCTGGGGTTTGTGAAAATTTCCATCCCCATTTTATTAAGGTATATGTGTAAAAATTCATCAGTTAATGGGTCTTGTCTTGATTTTGCTTACAAGATGAGCGTGTGAACTGACAATACAGTCCCTGGCATATGAATCTATGAACAACCCATTGGAAGTTCATCAATGGAATGATAGCACAAATAGGACCATCTGTAAGTCACTAAAGAAACACTTTAAGGTGTTTGTTGATGTAGTGATACCCCGAGTGCTGTCAGCAAATGAGCAAAAGAACCTAAGCTTCTGGGTACATTGTGTAAAGAAAGGACACTGAGGTTTGGGAGGTCAGACTTGGACTGATGCCTGTCTTCTGCCACCTGCAAGCAATCAGCACATGATGTGGCAGGAAGGGCCCATCATCTTGGCCCTGTATTGGTCTCAGATGGCATGGAAAAATACAAATTGGGTGTTTCTGAAATTCAGGGTTACTGGGCTGCTTGGGAGGCCATGGAGTACTGGAAGAAGCAGCAGACCTGGAATCTCCCAGAAGCAGGTTTAGGCTTTTCTCCGCTACAACCCTGAATGACCTTGGCAATTGCTAGAGCAGTGTAGGGAGTAAGCTCACACACAGTGGCACTTACATCCTCACTGCTCAGCAGACAGGAAATCTGAGATCAAGGCATAAATAGGTTGATTACACCCTAAGTCGTCTGTCCACCTACAGATATTTGACCTCAGATATGTGCTCTACCCTCCTGTCCATGTGACAGCAACCCTCGCTGATTCTGATGGTTTCCTGGCAATCTTTGACATTCTCTAGCTTGTGAGAAACACCCTGATCACTGCCTTCCTGACGCTCCTGTCCACTTGTGTGCATGCCTCCCTCTGAATTCCCCTTTCACAATTACCCTCGTCAGACCAGATCAGGCCCCACTCTAATGGCCTCATTTAAACGTAATTAGCTCTTTAAAGATTCCCCTCCAAGTTCAATTGAACACTAATGTACTAATGGTGAGGACTTCAATGCCAACCTAAAAGACACTCCATCAAGTCAATAAACATCCATCTTTGGACTCTCAATTTGTCTGCTTTCAACAAGGCTCACCATTGTTGAGCTACTCTTCACCATAACAAAGCATAGCTACCTATTGACACGTTCATTCATTCACTCAGTCCAGATATCTCTTCACTGTGTACCATTATCATTTTGGTGCTACCATTAGCTCAAAGTTTGTATAAGAACATTAGTTAATTTTTTTTTTCTTGATATCGAAGGAAAAGCGTGCTCCTCTTTTCTTGGGCATCTATGAGAACGTAGACTATAGAACAGGGAAAAGGCCATTCTTGGCCAGATGCATTGTCGGAGAGATCTACAGGACCAGGATCCATACAATGCTTTGCCCTAGAGCTGATCTGCTGGTCTTGTTCTAAATAAGGCCACTAAATAAGGGTGCTTTTTGCCTGTGGGTGCTAGAGAGAGCAGGCAGGGAAGATATGGTGCACACACTGATGCTGGGTGAAATATTTTATATACACCCCACCTACGGAAATTACAGTTTTGATTTTTTATTTTGAAACAGGGTCTCATTAGCCCAGGCTGGCCTTGAACTTGCTCTATAATCAAGCTGGCTTTAAATTCCTAATGTATCTGCCTTCACCTGCCAAGTGCTATGCAATTGGATTCCTTCCTTCCTCCCTCCCTCCCTCCCTCCCTCCCTCCCTCCCTCCCTCCCTCCCTTCCTTCCTTCCTTCCTTCCTTCCTTCCTTCCTCCCTTTTTCATGCCCTCTTACTAAAGAAGGAACTTGAGAGCAGTTTTTAAAAAGTTATTTAACTAAGGATCTATTTCTTGTCTGGCATTGTTCTAGCTGTAGGTGAAGACCTCAGTAAGAAAATACTCTCACTCCTTCTAGTTTACATGATAGTGAGGAAGTCTGATATACAGCAGTGAACAAGGGTTGGGGAGTTATGTGGCTTACGTATCCAATAGTTACTATGGTAGATGAGGTTAAGGAGAGCTGGGGCAGGATGTGCCATCTTTCTAAGGTGGTCTGGGAAAGTCTCCTCAGTAAGTCATCAGGGTGTAGCGTCATGGAGATAACTAAATAGCATAATGAACATGGAGTGATTAGTGTAGCATTTGGCACAGAGCAAGTGCTCAGAAAATTGCTGCTGTTGATGTGGTTATTGTTAATTATGTTCCAAATTCCTTGCTTGAATATGGGCACATTATGCCTAATTCATAAGGTTGCTGAATAGATTAAATTTGGAAAAGCATATAAATAAACTTGCATGACAAATTCAATGACTATTGAGTGCCAACTAGGTACTGTGTTCTGGATGGCAGAGGAGGACCCCTGAGGAAATGGCTTCTAAGCAGAGGCAGCATGGAAAGGCTGCAAACAACCAGACGGGTGAAAAGGCTTGCTAACAGGCAGAGAAAAGCAGATGCAAAGGCCCAGGGGCAGGAGTGGACTCAACTCATGAAAGAGACGCAGAGGTCAAATCCAGACGGTCTCAGAGGTGACAGTAAGGACTCTGGGTTTGATTATAGGAAGAAAGTAAAGGCATGGGAAGGTTTTAAGTAATGGAGAATGTCGTTCACATTTCAGGGCAAACCTCAATTATTGTCTCCTCATGAAGCCAGAAGCCCTCCCTTCACCCATTCCACTCAGACTGAACCATCACCAGCCTGTTTGCCTCCCTGGTCTCCAGATACATCCCTACTACACAGGAGGATGTTGTTTGATCACAATGCTCTTTCTTATTTATTTGTGCATCCTCAGGGATGAACACAGAGTGATTTGTCACTGGTAGAATAAACATTCAGGGAAGAAAAACAGAATAGAACAAGGGGAAAGGGGGAGGTAAAAGAATCTGATTCTTTCTCCTTTTCCAGACAATGCCAAAGCTCATTTCAACTACCAAGCACTACATTTATTGATCAACATTTCCGAGATATTGAGCTGTGTTTCTATTGACAGAAATAACTGGCAAGCAAGCACAGGGAGTAAAGAATATGCTGACAGCCAGCAAATCACACTCCCAGCTCTGGAGTGCCTGTCTATGCCAAGGGGGACAATCATTAATTTCCTGTTCCTTCACAGTTGCATTTCTTGGGTTGACTGACAAGTTCATCTGGCCCTTTATAAATAAACTCCCTTCATATTCCCTGCTTCTAACTGCACCTGCCACCCCGATGATCAGCTGCCAGGGACTCACATAAACATTTCAAATTGCCAGTGATTGCTCAACGTGGTAGTTAAAGGAAATCTTCTAGTTGCTATAAGATACAATCAGAAGAATCCACTTTCTCCAGGATTGTGTGCTTCTGGACTCCATTCACAGAACCCAATAAGATATCACTGATTGTTCTCCTCGTATTTAAATAAATGACACCCAAACATGTAACTATAAAATGGTTTAGTGGCATGCAGAAAGTGAAATTAAGTCCTTGATAAAGTGGTATGATTGGGAGCAAGTCACTTAAGCCCTCTGGGGTTCAGTTTTCTTGCCTGAAAAATGGGGTGATAGCAGGACAGGAACTAACAAGGAAAAGAGAAAGTAACTTCCACTGTACGATTTGATCTCATGAGTCATAAGAACACTAATGTTTGCATACATGGAAGCAGTGACTTTAGGAAGGTGTGCTTCTTAAAGCTTCAGGGCGATGACCACAGAGGTACAATGTGACCAGCTGTGCTAGTTGCTCCAATAAGGAAAATGAATCATTCATTTTATTTGAGGTTTGCTTGTATCCCTGGCCTGCAGTTCCATCTGTTGGCAGTGACCTGGAGGTTTGCACAGAAAAAAATCTAGCTCCCAGTTAGATTTCTCAGCAGTACATCTAGAAATAACTTTGCATATCTCTTAGAGACAGCAACGCTAAGTCATTAGAACCCAAGGGCCAAGCTCTGATATTCCTAAGATGTTCACTGTTCAGTTTGTTTTGCTAACAGCAGCTGAAGGTGCCTTGACATTTTCAACAATGTACAATTTCTCTGATTATATTTTGAGTGTTTTGAGTGACATTACCTATGATCTCAGAATAGGGAATTTCTCTGTTGAGAAATCATCAGCCGCATGCTGGAGTTTTGGTGCTAAGGCATGATATAGTTTGCTTTATTTTTATTTGTTTTTATTTTATTGTTTTACATTGTTAAAACTTTTTGATTCTTTGTGAATTTCACATTATGCACTCAAATCCCATTCATCTCCCCATTCCTTTCTATCCATCCTCTGCCCTTGCAACCCCTACAAAAGAAAACAAAAAATAAACAAAGAACAAAAATATACTCAATGCTTGTCCATTTGTTTTGATGGTATTTAGTCACTGCATCTCGTTTGCAGCCCTTGTTAGAGTGGGGAGTGTGACAGTAATTCAACAGCACTGTTTACTGAGTGCTTACCATGAATCAAAGAGTGAGCTGGCCACTTGTCATGTATGCTTTTGCCACAGAAGTGTGAGGTAACATCTATGAGCTCCTTATATTATTGATGAGAAACAGCAGCGTAGCAAGCCACATGGTTTGTGCAAGGTCTCACAGCATGCAAGTGGAAGACTTATGGTTTGGATAGGGCAAGCACTAAGGGCAGTGGATTCCCATGGGTAATGTGATGTCATCCAAGAATGAATGAATACACTTAAATGTTATCACACACACACACACACACACACACACACACACGCACACACACACGCTAAGGATTAGCACCTGGAGCCACAGAATTTGCCAGAAGGTTTAAGAATGAGTGAAGAAGCACAAAGGAGAGAAAGCAGGTGTGACTGTCAGTCCCTGTTAAACCACAATATATAGTATCCAGTTCACTGCGTTTTAATCTATTTTTTTAATAATTTATTTTTTATTTCTTCAAGTTACATCTCAATCACAATCCCCCCCCAACAGCTCTCCCTTTCAGTCCAAAAAATGGTTCTTTTTCTTATAACTATAAATACAATACAAAACAACAGAAATAAATAGGCCACGATTATAAGAGTTATATGGCTTAGCATACATTCCCAATGTCCAGTCCATATGTAAATGGCATCTGACTTTAACATTCTACTATCTAACCATCTCCATGAGTTTAAAGTTCTATATCTAACTCAGCTTTCATACTAACTTGCCTCATAATTTTAAAAATATCTTCTTAGATCCAGAACACCCTCTTGATTCCTAAACAACTCAAAATTTAACTATGAGACTCTAGCTATCTATTCTTCAACCACCTCAGAGACCTGAGAGGGATAAATATATCTGATTATATAGGAAGTACAGGGCCTGCAGCTTCCAAAACTAAAAAATGTCCTGGACTCGCTTTGTAGACCAGGCTGGCCTCGAACTCGCAAAGATCCGCCTGCCTCTGCCTCCCAAGTGCTGGGATTAAAGGCGTGCGCCACCACCGCCTGGCCGTTTTTTTAATAAAAGTAACACATTGCTGTTGAGAGGTATTTAGACTATACTGAAAAGTAAAATGAAAAACAAATCCATTGATCTCACTGCCCAGAGAGACCTTCAATCACCTACCACTCTCTTTGATTCAAGCATGAATGCTCTTTCCCCCATAGCCACATGGTTGCAGAGTCACCTTTACAATTTCAGTGGATGACCACCAAATACCAAAGCTGTCAGATTGACCAAGCAACAATACATTGCATCCAATTCAACACGAGTCTTATGTAACAACTAAATAATCATTCTTCTAGTATAGACATGTCTCAAAGACAGTGATTGTTGCTTGTCAGAAATTTGAATTTAACCCTCAGTATTTTATCTGGAAACCAATGCTTCCCCTTTCTCTAGCTATCCCAACCTTCTTTACAAGCATCATGTACAAGCCATTAGCTAATAACTAATGCAACATATTTTATTATAATTATTACTCACTTTCCATAGGTTCCTATTAGAATATATACTATTCAAGGATGTATATTTTTCTGTTTTACCCATTGATGTATTTGCAAAGTTTCTTAAGAATACATGCCCATTACATATTCACATACATGAACACACAGAAACAAGCTAAATGTGTTTTATGTATTTTTCTTCTCCCCCAAAAGAGTCTAAAGAGATTTAAAAAAAAAAAAAAGGAATCTTGTGGCTACTTTGTATTTTCATTCAGAGTTATTTAATTAAGTGATCCAATCATCTATTAAAGATGTCTGGTAGCATCATCACCATTCTCTGAAGTACAGCTGAGCTCTGAGGGAGAGTTTGGAATGCTTGCTGGTGCACAGGATTCTGCTCACTCTGAAGTAAGAAGAATCCAAGTACGATTCTTGTTCTGCCCTCAGTGACTCAAAGGAAGTCACTGTCTCTTCTGGTTTCAGTTTGTGTACTTACAAAATGTGAGAGTGACAGTAATGCCATTCCCAGCAGGTTCCTGTTATGTTGGAAGCAATTATTAACACACTATTATTGTCTTTCCTATCCCTTAGCATAATTCTCTTCTCTCCTCATCTTAGTAATTGTTTCTATTAATCCAATGGGCCTAACCCATCTATTGTCAAACCTCCACAACTTCCTTCTTAGGTCTGTTATCTCTTTGTCTTCCTAAACCACCCACCTCCACCCACCCATGAACTATTCCTGATTTGGTGACACTTGGTGAGGTCTTTCTTACAGTGTTTGTAGAAACCCTGTTTTCCCAGCAACTACTGTGAGCATCCATAGCTCAAAAGGTTCTGAAGTGGCCTGCCTGTTCACTCTCCAGTGCCTTTGAGTATACACACCTGCAGGGAAGCTACCCCAACTTCCCTGAAATCCTGCAGGGCATTCTCAGAGCCTTCTTCCTGCCTCCATTTCCCAAATACAACTGTGAAGAAGCCAAAAAGCCACGACATCTGCTTGCCAGTTTCTGGAAGAAAACACATGATTCTCCTTTTCCTGAACTCAGCATCCAGTGCAGCTTTATTCTTGTTCTTCAAAATAATCCTTTGCAAAAGGGCTGTGTGTGTGTGTGTGTGTGTGTGTGTGTGTGTGTGTGTGTGTGTGTGTGTGTGTGTGTGGTAAGTGGAGTAGATAAGTGAGTGCTAATTGGCACTTGATAGTGACAAAAATTGTAAATACCTCTTTTTAAAAAGACAGTGATGCCACATCAGAATTACAAAAGAAAACAAAACAAAAGAAAGGGCCAAATGGTAGCAATCACATCACAATAGGAGCTCAGGAGCCCTGCAGAGAGCTTCCCCAGGGTTCTCTGTGATTCTGCCAACAAACTCAGAATAGATACAATATTGTCATTCCTAGTTTATAGGTGAGTAAACAGGCATTCAAGAGAGTGTAGACAGCTTGCCTCTGGCCTCAGTCAATCAGAGAGGAGCTAACGTTAGAATCCAAGATCTGTCTAGTCCTTGTACCCCTGTAACATGTACAGACTTGAATTTGCAGCGATGTCTAGATGTAGAGAAGCAAATGGCTTTTCAGCAGTGTTCTAGGTCATGTTATGCATATTTCCCATGGACATTTGGCCTCCCTGTGCATTAATGTAAGTGGGGAAGCCTCTCCTGATGCCAACATATTCTGGAAACAAATTTAATACATTCATTTGTACTTAGTTAGCACTGGGAAGCAAGTTTTGGTTAGGATATCATAGGGTCACTCAGTCTCCATTCCTAATCACCATAGGAATAGGACTTGGTTCTAAAAGAGATTTTGGGTAAAACGTGGGTATATTGTTTCTATGGACTCAGGTTTTCCTACATTAGACAAGACAGCAAATGAAGACAATATTGATTTTCTGCTTAGATCAATAAATAAGATAAATTGACCAGAAGCACTAAATACTGATTGGGGTGAATGCAACATCAACATTTACTAAGGGCAGAGGGAAGAGAAACACATAGATCAGAAAAATGGAGATGCCAATACAGCATCTTGATTTTTAGTTAAAATCTGTGTTTAAGAATTAATATTTTACTTATGTCTTTACAAAATAAAATCCAAGAGTGGAATTAAGTTTTTAGGTACAATAAAAACTTCATTTAGTCAGACTGATTGCTGAGAAGACTGGCTGAATTACAAAAGAATGTCATTAAACTAAAATGCACAGGCAGGGCTTGTCGTTGTGGTACATGCCTTTAATCCCTCTGGAAACAGACTAGGGCATCATTATAAGTTGAAGCCCAGTCCTATCTACAGGGCTACTTCTATCACTGCACAGTGAAATCTGGTCTCATAAAAAGTACAATAATAAAATGAAATAAAATAAAATGCACAGACATGATCTTGTACAATGAACACTGCTTTGGAGTAAGGAAAGATGAGGCATAAAATATTCTGCTAAGTGTAAAAAAAAACCCCACACACCATTCAAATGTCCCCTCCATATCTATCACAGAGTCCAGCAGAAGTACTAATTCTCAGACCGAGTCCTGGGAGGAGCAGATCAGCAGCTGAGGGTGAGTAGTGGGAGTTGTTGGGAAGATGATTCCTTCACAAACTGAGAGACTAAGGAATGAAACACATCATTGTGAAGTAGTGACTTCTAGACATGACAAGCCTGTAACCCTCATGAACTCATGGCAACAGTGGTTGCCTACACAAGACTTAGCCATCAACACTCCGATATAGACACAGAAGGAGGTCGGAGGCCCCTTCATCCCTATCAGAAGAGGTTATGGCAGGTGATGACTTCTGAGGGTGGGAGAGTCAGTTTTCAGAGCAGTGTGGCCCATGGGGGATGCTCCTATACCCATAAAGCACTAATTAGACTTGATGGGTGAATAAAAAAAGGGAGAGAAGATTAGAGGGAGGAGGAAGAAAATATGATGTGTGAATAGGCTGGAAAATATGGGAAGAATTGGAAAAGTAGAATAAGGGTAGATATGATCTAAATGCATTGTATTATTATATGAAATTATGAAAATATAGTAATAATAACAATAAACAATGACACAATAAGGGAAGGGTAGAAAGCAGTTAAGCACTTGTTCAGTAGTAGGTTACCAGGTGGGCAAAAGGCAATTGAGTCTTTGAGAGATGGTAATACACATCCCTGAATCTTTCCAGGGCAAGTGTTCTGAGGGCATTTTGTATCAACTTCTGTGTAATGACATTACTCTTTCCTAACCCCATAAATTTCAAGAGAAAGAGACTTAAATTTATACATAAGAGCATTATTCTATCTGCAACCGGCTCTTCCAAGCTCCTGGAGAGAGACTCAGGTGGAGGCCATCGAGGCTGAAGAGGACATGGGACACACAGCACTAATAGGTAAAAGATGGCATGTTTGAACTCTATACACTGTAATTATCTAGACAGCATGCCTCTATGTACATCAGAATGTAACTCTACAAGGCAAAGTTTGGCTCTTTATGTTGTTTCCAAGGCTGGGTATCAGTAACTCCAAAATCCAGATGGTTGCACAGAGAACCAGAATTAGAAGCCTGTAGGACTAATTCAATCATCTCCCACTGGAGATTCTTCGATGCTCATCTTCTACTTGGGGTAGAATAGGGGGTGCTGTCAAGAGTTGATATGTCTCGATATAAAAAAATCTAAAGTTACGAAAACATCTTTGAATGCCATATTCTGCAGATCTCTTGAGGTTTTTGAAGAGGCCCTATCTATCTCTTAGGAAAAGCCCCTTGCTCCAACTGTAGACAGAATGCTGTCCAAAAAGGACAAAAACCTGGAAGCAGGTAAGTCGACAGCCTAGCTCTGCCAAGACAGGGTAGGCAAGTCCTTCATAACCCCTGCTCTACAATCAATATCTGTCAGAGAAACGGGGCCAAACGACTGAAGATCGATGCTATAATGTATGGAGAGAAAATGGGAACTGTCCAGGCAGCCACTGGTATGTCATTTCTTAGTTTGGGAAGCTGCAGCCCTGCACTTCCTATATAATCAGATATATTTATCCCTCTCATGTATCTGAGGTGGTTGAAGAACAGATAGCTAGAGTCTCATAATTAAATTTTGAGTTGTTTAGGAGTCAAGAGAGTGTTATAGATCTAAGAAGATGCTTTTAAAATTGTGTTTCAAGTTAGTATGAATGTTGAGTCAGATATAGAACTTTAAACTCATGGAGATGGTTAGATAGTAGAATGTTAAAGTCAGGTGCCAAATACGTATGTACTGGACATTGGGAATGTAAGCTAAGCCATATAACTCTCATAACTGTGGCCTAATTACCTCTGTTGTTTTGTATTGTATTTATTATTATAAGAGAAAGAGCCATTTGTTGGACTGAAAGGGGAAACTAGGGGGAAATAAGATATACCTTAAACTTAAAAAAAAAAAGGGAAGAGGATGGGGGGTTGAGGGTGGGAGGGTGGTACTGGAGGGGGGAATAGGGAGGGGACTGCGATTGAGATGTAACTTGAAGAAATAAAAAATAAAGGAAAAAAAAAAGAAGCCTTTAGGAAACTTCTGCTCACAGAGATAAAAAGAGTAAATGTGACCTATGCAAGCACTTGAGTGTACACACAAAAGTGAGTAAGTGCAGGATGAGCACCGAGGCACTGTTTGAAGAAAGAGAATTCAGAAACAAGGTAAATTTCCTTCAATTAAGGCTTGGGTGAATACGATCAGCGCATTCATATGCTGGAATGTTCTCCTGCGATTAAAAGGAATGAGTTGAAGTTATATGTATCAACATGGATAAAGCTCAAAAATATTTCTGAGCAGAAGAAAAAAGCACAATACAGAATGTTTTATATATAGAATGACACCATTTAAGAATACATACAATATAGTTTTCCTATGAGAAGGTTACAAATATAGAAAAGTGTATTTAAGGGATTGAAATGACAACACAAAAGTCATTTAAAGCTATTTTTGAATGACCTAGAAAATTAAAAACCACATTCATCCAAGAGGCTACTTTCGGCAGAGGAAAGCAGAAACAAGTACAGAGTGAGCAATGATGTAGGTGGAACACAGTGAATTTTAGCTTCAGTGACATTGTTCTAATGTATAAAAGCCGGACTGACCCATCTATTTTCAGAAAAGCTAAAAAGAGAGATATAAATGTCTAATATACAGTTTGACATCATAGAGTCATAGGTAAAATTTTTGGAAAATAGAATCAAAACGATCTAGTGACGCTACCAAGAGGTTTCTCTGCTAGGATCTACAATTCTGCTTCCATGTTGCAAAACAGACATACAGTTTTGTAAAGTGAAATATCAGAAGAATGAGGTCAAATGTCTTCTTCCTTTGCATATTCTAACTGTTCTCTGCTCTCTTCAAACCAAGACATGCATATTCTAGTTGTGTTCCCTTTATTTGATTAAAGTAATTATTCATTTAATAAGTTAGAAGTAGAGATGGCTGCCTAATCCACAGGGAATCAGGAGTCTGATTGTACAGGCTTAACAGTGCAAAGGTTTTGACGTTTTCTTAATTGTCAAAACATGTCGGCAATGAACAGTGTTGCAAATGAACATGAACATGATGTTTTGCTTGACTTTGTGGGAAGCAGTTACTAAGGAGGAGACATTCCATGATGACAGTACTGAGGATTGTTATCAAATTCACAGTGAGGCAGGCACGTATAGGGAATAGCTTGGCACGCTGGAACTCCACTTGGTTTGGATTGTACCCCTACTCTTCTAATAATGCATGGAGCAGCCTGAGACACTTACCTGCTTGTACTATATAATAATGTATGTAGCAACCATGGCTATCAAGTGCATGGAGCTGTGAATATACTCCTAACTAAACAAGAGAATAATTTTTCCTTCCCTTAACTTGAACAGATTCTACTCAAGCATATTTTAGTTATGTACAGGTAGGAAATAAGGGAGGCCCATCTGGCCTCCAACAGTTCTGGGTGCATGCACAGTAAGACAAACTGTGTCCTCAAAGTGAACTTTCAGGAAGAATTTCCCATTTATCATCTTATGCTCATGTATAACCAGGCATCCATATGATTTAAACCAGAAGAACTATGAGAAAGGACATGTATAGTAGAGAAATAGCCAAATAACTCACTCTGTCAATCTAAACAGGTAACTATTCTTGATATACCATTAGCAACCAAACTTCTCCTTCTCTTGATTCCCAAAAAGAGAAGTCCCAAACAATAATCACAACCCTGGACACTTTCTCACTCATGTGGTGTACTGTTGCTCTTGATAGCGTATTTTCTTCCCAAGTTATCATTTTGATTTGAATGAAGTAGTTGTGCTATTTTGCATTTGTATTTGATAACCTCTGCCCAGATTTTACCAGATCATTCAGAGGACGCATGTTATGAAAATTTCCTAGAGTCAATTATATTTGAGAAATTTTGTGGCAGTCAAGGTTAATTGAGTTCTTTTACTTCAGGAATCTTCAGGATTTCCCATTTACATGAACACAGAAATCAGTCCCAGAGCATCTCATAGGGTTTTTGTGCCATAGGAGATGGATGATACACATAACCATTGATATCAACTGAAGTAATACATAAGGCAGGGCTGGGCAGATCACTCAGTAAAGTGTTGGCCTTGTAAGCATGGGGACTGAGTTCAGATCTCCAGCACTCATGTAAAAATCTGGATGTGCTGGCATGCTTGGATCCCCACTGCACTGGCAGTAGGCAGAGATAGTAAGCTGGCCCAGCTGTTGAACAAACAAGGACCTGCTCTCGCATGCCTCCAGTTGTTTAGTACCACCATTTCCCACTCTATCTCTTTCTGCTGTTGGTGTCACAAACGCTGGTTATTACTTGCACATTAAAGTGCATTAAAGTGTTCTTCCACCTTTGATGAACTTTGCTGTGTGCCGCAGGGATCGTGTCCCTTTGTCATCCTGGCTGGTGTGTCACAGTAGACTGTGAAAGTTGTTGGCACCTTTTATTCTACTGTCTATGGGTGGAGAAGGGAGTGGTTTCCTTGCTTCTAGTACAGCTCTGTAGCTGCCCAGCAAGCTTCCTTAAAGTAAAACTGAATAGCTCTCAGAAATATGCTAGGATACTCTCCTCTAAGACAAAAGCCCCAGTTATCAATCTGTGTGAGATTCTAAGATCTCTAGGGCAGACACTTTCATAAGCTGCAGCATTGCTTCCTGAGAGACATGGAGTGTCTGTATAGAGCTGCAAGCATGCAGAAGACTTTCAAGCCAACATTCAATCCAGTCAGGATGATCCAACTCTAAAGGTCAGACCATGAGCTGGCTCAGAAATCATCCTGGGATTCGCATGAACCACTCTATAACCTTCCCTACATTATGTACTAGCTGTGAGGTCACAGACAACTTAACTAGGGCATGTGGGCCTCATTTTCTCATCCATAAAGAGATAATTATGAGGTAAACCTATTTCAGAAGTTTAAACATGTGAAGAATTAGCAAGCTGATAGTCATAGTTTAGGGCAGTTTGAGTGTGTTAGAAACATCAGCAACTATTATTCTACTCGTGATTATTTCCTATAGTCTAAAGGCCAAGGACACTTCTGGGCTGGCCAGTCATTTCTCTCACTGCTGTAACAGGATACTTAGCAGAGCAACTTAAGGGACCAAGGATTATGTTGATGGCTTGAGAGGGCATAGTCCTTTGTGACATGGAAGAGATACTGAAATGAAAGGAATGTGAGGCTTGTAGGCCCCATCCCAAGGGATCAGGAAGCAAAATGATTCACCCTGGGGGCAGGGCTAAAATACAACCCACAAACTTTGATGCTGTAGTTTCTATCTGCCAACAAGGTTCCATGTCCAGATCCCACAATCTCTAAGAATGGTTCAGTCTTCTGGGGACCAAATGTTGTTCAAGCACATGAGCCTTTATGGGGAATTTTATGCCTAAATCGTGACATTAGGTTCCTAATCCCCACTGGATGACAGTAATCTCATGAAGTAAGATATGTTCATCCCAACTTTGAAGGCTGCAATAGACTTGTAGGCCAAAAGTTTCCTCTGAGAATCTCAACTGTGAATCACTATAAAATCAGAACACAGGTTACATAATTCTAACGTGTCTCACAGAGTCAACGTTTCCTTTCCAAACGGGAGGAATGTGGGCTGTGCAAGGACAGACTGGAACAAAGCAAAGTAGAAACTCTGCAGGGTTAGGTCCACGTGCTTACAGTGGTCATAATGTCACCAAAATCCTGGGCTCTCCACCAAAACTTAGACATTATTATAATGTCTATAAAGTCTATAGACATTAGACTTATAGCTCACTACGGAACTCCATGCAGGCATTCCAATTCTGGTCCACATTGCCTGTCCTCAGTGGCATTCAGGAACTTTGATGCAAGTCTCCACCACCTGAAACTCCTCCAGGTTTGCAACTACTGCATAGATGACACTAGATTTAGCTGTCAGCTCAGGATAATAGCTTGGTCAGGCTACAGCCATGGTACAACATCAGTGGACATCATTGTAGTTGAACCTGGAAGAACCTTCTTCGGGTGACCCTGTCATCGTGTTTTGAGAATGACCTAGGGGCTCTTTATTTATCCCTCTTTTCACACACTCTGCTTTCAAATCAATCCTCACTTTTCTTACCCTGAAGCTAATGTGCCTGTGACCTTACACTTCACCGAGGACAGCATAATTCCTATTGTTCCAGGTACAGTGTGTCTCTTCCCTAAGCCCTTCTTCTCAGCCTTCAACGTTCTGTGTTCACTGTTATTTTTTTCTCAAAAAACTGTACATGTTGCCTGAATCTTTTCTCCTCTACTGTATACTTTCTCCCACTGATAGTCTGGATAAGAGAAATGATCAGTAATTTTGTTGCAATCTAAACATACTATCTTGAAGTTTCCTTTGCTAAACAAAGTAAGCTATTACTTTGGAATCAGCATCACTCAAGATTTCAGGACATGGAAGAAGAAGTTCAGATACTTTGGCCAAATTTAGCTTGAATAGCCTCAAGTCCAATTCCTGATAAAATCCGTGTTCCCCTCTGAAGCATCTTGAACACAGCCTAGACTGTCACATGTCTTTCCATGTTTGGGTCGTCCAAACTTCTCTCAGAATCACCCATAGAACACTGTGTGGCTTCTCTGGGCTTCAGCTCCAAACTATTCCTTATTCAGCTCACAAATTCCAAAGCTCTGGGCATAAGCCTATGATAACTCTACCTCTCAGTAACAGTTTTCTGTTAGTTTCTTTTTTAATTGTGACAGAATGTCTGACAGAAATAACTTAATGGTGGAAGAATTTAATGGATCAGAGCTCAGGGACACTACTGAAAGGAAGTGGTACCCGCTCTTAGTTACTCCAAGTTGTGGAAAGCAGTAGTTTCTCAGGTTGGACTTTGCCTTGAGAAACTCCATTTACAGGCAACTTTTGATCCCACATTAAGGATGGAGGAAGACTGCACCTGTGTGGATCTGGAAGCAGTATTACCCATGACCACAGACTGATAAATGACTTATTTCCTGGAGCAGAAAGGGTCCCATAAAATCATCAGGATGAGTTTAGACTGTAGGAGTATACAGGCATATTAAAATCATACTAGAGAAAACACAGAAAAGAATTTATCAAGCATGCCAGTCTAAGGAAAGAGTACATCTTCTTTACTTGGATTTCATAAAGAGATGGGTACTCAGCACTATGATGACAATGGCCCTTACTGACCTGTCTTCTGTCACTTGTGTGTGTGTGTGTGTGTGAAAGACAACCACACACATATCTCTTAACTATCCCTAGGGCTTCAGTTAGGTTTATTCTCCGATGTTGCTGTGGTCTACTCAACTACCACTGCCAGTTCTCTTGTGTCCCTTCCTTGACCTCTTGTCCTTCTTCTTTCTACTTGCTTTGGCTCTGGACCTGGTCCTGCCAGTTTACCTTGGAGTTGGATTGAGTTCTGTACCTTTGCTCTCAGCCCTAACTCCACAGTAATCTGACTTTGCAAATGATTGGGTCCCTTGCTTGTCAATACACTACTTAAATTTCTGTCAGTCCACTTCTGAAACCTTTGAACTCTGCTGTAGCCTCTTTTTAGCCTTTGCATCTATTTCTATAACATGTGCACATGCACACACACACACAGATACACACATACACACACACACACACACACACACACGTTCTGCTTATTGTGAGATATGAAAGTCAATAGTAGTAATTAAGACTGTAATAAAAGAACCTACATTTTTTTGAGGCCATATTACCAAGAAACGTGTAGCTATCAGGCAAACTGATGCCTTTGAAGCCTTCTTATTTTGTGACTTTATTGTGACTCAGTCTACTCTGACAAAGTGGAAAGACATAAGCTTGTTCCACTATGTTCCTGGTACAGCATATTCAGGGCAGATACAGTTCATCTAGGCAAGAAAAGCATGTCAGAGGGACTAGCTCCTGTGCAGAGAAATGGGAGAATGAGGTTGCTGGTTCACATCTCAGCAGACCAGGAGGCAGAAAACTGGGATGGAATCAATGCTGAGCTATAACCTCTACTACTCTCCCCTTCTCGTTTATAGGACCAGCTAAGCCTCATGTCCCAAAGTCTGCACAATTTCCCACAACAGCATCCCCATCTGGGGACCAAGTGTTCAAATGTATGGACCTATGGGTTGAAATACATTAAGCCATGATAGTTTCTGTAAAACTTCCAAAGACAGTAAGAATCACAGGAATAAAGCGAAGATTAATGCTGTGTGTTTCAATCCTGTAATGCTATTTTGTGTTACTGTTCTTCTGCAATCGGTGGCAAAGTCAAGCTTCTTATTTTGGCTCTTCGTGATCATAAAACCCGGCAAATGCCCCTTTTAAGTCCTCTGAATGCTCTCCAGGGTACCATGTTTTGTACAGAATGAGAATGATGACCAGTGTTCTGAAATCATCTCTGGCCCCTGCCTTGGAGGCTTCATCCCACCTCCTCTCTTTTACATTCTTGGCTATTTCAGGAAACTGAAAAAGACAGCCTAGGGAGCTAATCCTGGACTTCACTTCTTGGAGGGCTGAAAAGGAGGTGGGGGAGGCAGATTTTCTTTTGTACAGAAGACCTTGTGTTCCTTTTGAAATGTCCTAGCGGAAATAAATGTACAACCTATTGTAAGCGGCGAGGAGCCACCAGCAGGGGTTGGTGTGATACAAAAGGGGCATTTGTAACGGCACAAAACACTTAGCACTTTACCAAGACATGCATAGGATACAAAAAGAGAAGGGCCCAATGAATCTGCCAGGAAAGCAACGTGCCTTGAATACAGGACAGCAATCACTACACCCAACCTGTAGTCTTTCTATTTTCTAAGACACCACTGGTTCTCTGTGGTGTTTGGAAGGGAGAATTTGAATGCTGGCAGGAAAGGGCAGGTACACCCCCTTTTATGCCTCTCACCCAGGCATTTGCCTCTGTCCCTTTAAATAGGCAGTCTTCCTCCAACATTCAAGGTGCTGAAGGCAAAAGAACAAATAGAAACCTACCTGCAATGCAACTACACATTGAAAGCTATACATTCAGGTAACAAGCCAATGAATGTGTTTTATCTCCCCAAATATACCATCAAAGCAACCTACAACCGTGAAGCTCAAGTGAGACCATTTGGAACTCCTTCGGCTGGGTGGCCTAGGGGTGTCCCTTCCTATAGTCACACCACTCAAAGCACTCAGGAAAGATTGAAAGACTAAGTGATTCTCCTGTTCTTTTTTGGTTGTAAGTGCTTACAAAGCCCTCATCTTCAAACATGGGTGTGGGAAATGCCCCTATTCTGAGTGTGAGCTTAGGCTCTCTGTAGCTTTCTGTCTTCATTTCTATCACTTCACTCCTGCCTCCTATAGTCAGGCAGAAGCAGTGGGTCCCTGATTTCCATTGATCAACTAAGCACCTTAGATATCAGCCAACTTCTAAGGAGAACCTTGCATGGGGTGCATGTGTGTGTGTGTGTGTGTGTGTGTGTGTGTGTGTGTGTGTGTGTGTGTGCATGTGTGTATGTGTGTGTCTGTTTGTCCTGTGTGTGTGTGCATGTGTGCATGTGTGTGTCTGTTTGTCGTGTGTGTGTGTGTGTGTGTGTGTGTGTGTCTACCAAGATCTTTGCTGGGGCTTCAGAGAATCAGGAGACTATAAATATTGTCTTGCTCCTTGAAAGTTACAAAAAGAAAGGAAGATACCCAGGCCCCCAGTGGCTGCTACGTAACACATTCAAAAGAGTCAGAAAGAGTAAATACATGTAAAACAGGTATAACTACAGAGTAAATAATACATGTCAGCACAGAAAGAGACCAGAAGACATTTTGTTCAAGGTTATGGGGAAAATTAGAAAGGCAGGAGAAACTGGTATACACAAGCATTACTTTATGTGAATATGGACAAATATCACTGCAAAAAGCATCTCTGGCTATTCTGGGGAAAAACAGGCTAGGGTGGAGCATAGAGACTCTTAACAGTGTGGACTCTTCTTTCCGTCTCTAGCCAAAATTCAACGGCCAGTTGTCTGAGCTCCACAATTTTAAGACTGGTACTCTACACTCTACATACTGGAGGAATGCTTTGTTCAATGGCTTGACTTGGTGGACTGGTAGATTTTGGGAAGGATGGCTGGGATCGGTTTCCTTTTGTACCCCAGCATCTGGCACAAAGGAATTCAAGTTAAAATGAGTTGAAGTAGGGAACGAAAAGATCCTCAGTGGGTAAAGTGCCTTCCATGCAAACACAAAGACCTGAGTTTGGATACCCAGTAACTATCTAAAAGGCTAGTGCTGGCAGCAAGTTTCTGAAACCCAAAGATAGAGAATGATTTAGGAATGACACCCAATGACTGATCCAAGGAGCCTGCACCTCACATATTTGCATGCTCACATCCACACTGCACACACCATAAACACACACACCACCACCTCACCCAAAGATAGTTAAAATGGAATGAATGGGACATGTTAGCTGTTAATGGAGTGTTTAAGATCCTTTTTAGATAAGGAAAGAAATATGCACACCAGTTTCATGATAGAAAGAAAAAATGGGAAAGAGGGAGAAATCAGAAAGAATGCATATAATGAAGTGACACACTGCTATTACTATTATTTGATTTTATGGTCATATTGATACTACAATATTATATTGTACTCATGTTTTTCTAGCAATTTTCTCTGTAGCAATTGACCATTAATTCCTTATTTGGTCTTGAATAACAATTGCTAACCTTTACTGAGCATCTGCCATGTCATCTTTGCAAAGGGCATTGTGTGCATTTTTGACTTTGAGAACAAGTCTTTCAAATAGTCCCATGGTTCCTTTTCTATAGATGAGAATATTGGGACAAGAGAAGCTAAGGGACTTGTCCAGGAGCTCATATCTATACCAGAGTAGATGCAGTTTAGAACCCAAAGCAGTCATGTATCAAACACTTAATGAGAAGGTGATGCATTCAGGACTTAGGGGACCAGTCCACCTTTCTTCTGACTTGTGATCACACTGCTGGGTAATGCATTCCATAAGGTCTAAATATGATGTAAGTGCTGCAGAAGTCATGCTGGAATTTAATCCTCATTTTTTTTTTTGGTTTTTTTTTTGGTTTTTCAAGACAGGGTTTCTCTGAATATCTCTGGCTGTCCTGGACTCGCTTTGTAGACCAGGCTGGCCTCGAACTCACAAAGATCCACCTGCCTCTGTCTCCCAAGTGCTGGGATTAAAGGCGTGTGCCACCACCGCCCGGCTTAATCCTCATTTTGAGCTAGTAAAAGATGGGAATAAATAAACATTAAAAAATAACAACAACAAAGATGGAATAAATGGTACCTCAAAGAGGTTATTATAATGCTGTCTTTGTCTATCTGGTGATTCATTTATACAACTAGAGGATGAATGGAATATTTTGAAAATGGAGCTACAACATAAGCCAGTTTGGATAGGGGGTCTTTAGCATTCCTCTGGACTCTGTCAGTAAGAAGTCTAATACAGTTCAGGGTGAACCTTGCCAATCTTGAACCAGAAGAGCAAGTAAAAAAAAAAAAAAAAATTCCGCTTCTCTGTGATTCTTTTCAGTCTCTGTTACTATGTCATAAGCAACATAAAACTGTCTAAGACTAATGTTTCTTTTATTGGTGACTAAAAGCCTGGAGTTTGAGATTATGTGTGACTCACGTACTTCTTGGGAGCCGTGGCACCCCAGTCTTCAGTCCAGGACTCACATGGTGAATCTCAGGCCCAAGCCCAGGAAAGTCTTTCTCCCTTTGTTTTACAGCATGTTCTATTTTTCCTGGGAGAAGTAGGCCGTCCTTCATAGGCTTTCCATTGGTCTTAAGCATGGCTAAATGGGGGCCATATTTCACCCTACAAGTGACTGCTTTTCAGAAAGGGCATGTGATTAAGAAAGATGGATGGCAGATAATAGCCATTACCAACACCTGTACTGTGTGCGGGAATCTATTTGGCAGTAGGGGCGATATAGGAGCTAGATCATTGCTGTTTGAGCTAAAACACAAAATATGGCAGAAATGGTGAAGAACTGGAGGGGAAGGGAGGGGAAGAAAGTGATAGAGAGACCTATCATCACCCACATTTCAGGACCTTAGCTGGAGAGCTTCAGACCTGCATCCTGGGTCCTAGTCCTCTCTGCTAGCTGGCTGGCAGGACTGGAACAGGTTGTCTGGCTGGAGTTGGGGTGATAGACAGAGGCTGTTGGACTGCCTGGACAAATTCCAGCACACTTCTACATCTTGTATATTAATAACACTGAACCAATATTCTCAGGGAGGCAGAGAATGATTAAAGAACCTAGTAAGATAGGGTGAATACAGACAAAGTCTAAAAAGATTAGGGCAGGGTGTCAGCTCTGCTGTTTGCCTGTTTCAAAGCCAGATACGTTGCAGCTCTTTTCATTGTCTGCTGTTTTCTCATCTATAAAGTGGGTTAAAAATACCTCATGAAGCTACTCTCGAGTATGAAGTGAATGTTTTACAGATCCTTAGCCAGAGCCTGCTATACATAGATGATTTGATACAGAGACTTAGTTCTTTCCATCCTTCTCACTATCAAAAACATTCCCACCATCTTCAGCATTGATAAGGAAGGTTTGTTATGTAATGCTGGCATTTTCATTAAAATCTCACTCAGAGCAAGAGGAAGAGACTGTTCTGTGGCCTCTGTGGGAAGCTGTGATTGACAGGTATGAACTACAGAGACCAAGTAGGCAAAGAGCGGAGGGAGCATGACACTGGCCTGGCACATCCCTCATTTATTGTGGGTGCCATTATCTATTTTTCATCATTATTGGTAGTTTTTCAATGTTTTTATTTGTTATAGCTTTGAAACAGGGTTTCAGTCTATGACTTGGGTTGTCCAAGAACTCAGTATGTGGTATAGTCCATCCTCAAACTGACAGTGATCTTCCTGACTTACCATCTCCAGTGTTGGGATTATAGGAATAAGGCATCAACATGCCACCTGGTCAGGCCTCAAATTCACAGTGACATGACTCTCCTTCTCATAGTAAATCATGTATTTGTTACCACCTTTATTGTTGAGAGACTTGGTACTTATATTGAATATGCTAAATATATAATGTACAATATGAATCTTATAAGCATGTGTAATATGCATTATAATACAACATGGGTATATAGGGATTGGGCTCAAGACACAAGGATATGATGAGAAGTTTGCCATCTGAGAGATGTGTATTTTCTAAGAGCCAATACTAAGGGCCAAGGTCCTGAAGCAGATGAGAGTCTGGAGTATTGAACAGCAAACAGGCCAAGGAACTAGAGAGGAGTGAGCTTGGGATATACAGGAAATGATAGTGGTAGCAAAGGGTCAGAGCAGAAAGGGTCTTAAGGGCAGTAGAAAAGACATAAGATTCATTCTAAGTGTTCTCAAAAAGCCAAGCATAGGGGACATCTGGGTAGGAGGTGACAAGATCTGTCTTTCGTCTTAGAATGACAATCCCACAATTGTGAGACAGTAGAGACTGAATTACATAGAGACAGGCAAGAGTGGTAGTAGAGCCCAGTTAGGTCACTCCCTCATTCTGGTTAGGGTTGATGTAGCTTGATTTTGGAAGGTGACTAGGCAATTTTGAATAATGGATACATTCTCAAGAAAGAAGGTCCTTTTTGGTTTGGGTGTGAATACTTACTGATCAAGAATAACTCCAAATGTTTTTGCCTGAGTAGTAGGACACATAGTGGTGCCAAGTCCAGCATGGGGCCAACTGAGGGAAGAATAGGTTGAAAATAACAAGTTCTTGGAGTAGAATAGGGGGTGCTGTCAGGCGCTGATATGTCTCGATATCAAAAAAAATCTTGATTTAAGATAACATCTTTGAATGCCATATTCTGCAGATCTCTAGGGGTTTT
>CAJQZJ010000275.1:1610409-1633782 GCA_907164525.1 Lophiomys imhausi | reverse complement strand
ATATATATATATATATATATATATATATATATATATATATATATATATATATGGTAGGGTAAGGGGAACACCTGCTTTGTCTCACTTAATACTCCCTCTGACAATTCAATAATTTAGGTCACATACTCATAGCCACACAGCTGATAAAAGCTGTATGACTCAAACTGGGGTACAATCTACGAAATTCCCTGATCACTTTTATCCACTCCACTCAATGTTGTGACACATGGGAAGACTGAACTGCTTCATACCGCAGAAAGCCCAAGAGGCAAGAGGATAACTAAACACAAATGTTAGTAACTGCAATTGGAGACTGAGACAGAAAAGAGGGCAGGAGACAGGCTGGTGAAACTGAAAAGCAGTCTGGACACCAGGTAATAGCATCATTCCAGTGCTCCTTCGTTAGTTTTGATAGATACTCCATTGTAAGGTGTTAATATCAAGTGAATATGGATACCCTCTTACCTCTGCAACTGCATAATCTAGTGTTAGTTTACAATGAAATCTTGCCTGCAAACATCAATAGTGGGAGGCGATGAGGTGATTAACTCTTTGGTATTTTATCTGTAGGATGCTTTCCCTCTGTGTGGGTTGAGATCTGGAGGTTATTATCCTGTGTCCAGTGTTACTGTACCTAAGGACGTTGCTTTCTGCTTTTACTGCCATATATGCCCTTCAGCCGAAGGGCAGCTTGGTGTAGTGGAAAGAGACAGCTTTGAACACCAGTGAGGAGTGGCTGGTACCCAGCTACTCTGTTTCCCAGACATGGCCGCAGCTGGATCCCTTTCTACCTCTCTGCATCCATCACAATATAACCAATCATTTCTCCTTTCTCTAGGTTTAGAAGGAGAAAGAAATAACGATTGAGAGAATTATAGTATTTGGCACACAGTAGATGCTCATTAACCAGAAAGTCTGTTTTCTTTCCTCCTAAAGGCTAAGGGCTGGGAGCTCACCCAGCCTCTTTCTTTTCTACAAGAATCTTTCATGTTTAATTTATAGCCTGGTTTAGGTAGTTGCATTTTAAATAATTCACAACCTTGCTGCTAATATTTGTACTTGTTGAATTCCTTTAATAAAACATTTAGAGATTTCTCCCCCACCCCCCATAAAAGTGTATTTTGCCCAGAGAATGATTTGTTTTCTGAAATCTAGGACTTGGCTGCCCTTTATTTTCTTTACTGCATTGAATCCTGTCTGTGGCAAAGGCTGAGAGGACAAATATAGGCTTGGATTCTGTTTGGTTAAGGCATGCAGGCTATATGTGAGCTCACAGGCAGCAGGGGCTTGGGAGGCTGCCTCAGGGTAGAGGGCAGTGCTGTGGCTGAGTATACTGACTTCCACATTAGGCTTGAACTCACTTATGTCATTGCCGTGCAGTAAGGACTTTACATGGATGTCATTTCTAAGCTGTTGGCTGGCCAGATAAAGGGACCATAGCTTGTTCTGTTTTATTTGCTGGAACTACCTCTGAGACTTACAATTCTTCACTCAACTACAAAGCCGTGACCCCTCTGTTCTTTCCCAGCCTTGACCCCCTCTTTTGTGTATTTAATGTGACAAATAGATCACTCTTCATTTTGTTTCCTTTACTCGCTTGGTTTGGAGTCATTTTCACAGGAACCCTCCGCTCTTTCTTGGACCTTGTGAAAGTACAGTGGTTTGTCATTTCTTGCTATCCCTGGGTTAGTGGAAAGGCTCAAGGGGGTTGGGCATGCTGTGTCACTTTCTTCAAGGAGGTTCTGACTCCCTTGCAAAGATGCAATACTATCTGAAAGGCAAGGCAAGCTTCGCAGGTGCCTACTGTATTGTTTGAAGAATATACACCCTTTTATAGCACTTATATTTCATTCTCTACTGCCAGAATGGAGACACATGCTGGGTTTCTGCATTTGTAATTGGGAATGAACAGATGGGAGAAACGCAATTGGAAGTAATACTATCATCAAAATAATCTATACTGCTCGTAACTCTCAAGCGTGTGTAAGAAGGTGAGTGGTGCCACGTGGACTGAGTTCCTATCTGTGTGTTCTTCATGGGGATTAAGAACACATGTCTTAGTCATGTCTGGAAATATTCCTAGTTTCACAGAGTCCTCCTAAGGGTATATCTCCAGGCCAGGGATGCAAAGAAGGAAAAGGACGTATTTCCTGTGCAAAGGACAATAGGACTTCTTGATCAAGAACAGTCAAGATAAAGGTAGAAAGGGCAGAAAAAGTGGTTGTTTTCTCTGGTATCTGGGAAAGCAGTCAATATTTGAAGAAGTTCTCATCCAAGAAGGAGGAAGGGCACAGTGGGAAAGAGAATGTGGGTGAAGAGATTCTAGAATTCTAAGAAAGAAATGTAATGTAACTGCATTCTAGAGCTTTAGACTCCATATAGGTTCAGCTCAGAGAGTTAGGAGCTATTATTTAAACATGACAAAGATACTTCCCTTTCTTGGACTTAGCTATTCACTCTAAAAAAAATGGGAACAGGCTAAATCATTCAAAAAAAAAAAAACTTCCATTGGCTTAACAGGTGATAGGAGAACTGTAGCACACAGACAGCTACAAACTGTGTCACGCTCCCTCTCTCCCTTTCTGACTTACTGTCACACACTGTCAGTCTTCTTCAAACCTGAGGCTCAGAGGTGCTTGAGTCAGCCAGCACTGCATATGTGGCAGCCCCAAAAGTCATATTTGCCTTTGTTGGCAGCGACTTTCTTCCTCTATCCACACTGTGATAGCAATAATGGCACTTCCTAGGGATGGTTCTGCATGAAATGACCTTCCCCACAGAAGTTCAAGGGAAGCCCCGGATCCGCATTTTACACATAACTAACTAAAAACTGTAGAGAAAAATCACTTCCCTGCACAACAGAACCCACATACCTATAGGCATGCTTTAGCCTCAACTCTACCTGGCACTAAACCTCCATCTCCTATTTTGGGATATTACCAACATCACATCCACAGATGGAGCCCAGGACTAGATGGGCTCCATAATTTCTTTCCCTAAAGTGTGGGATGCTCTTAGCAAATTCACTGCTCAGAGATGCCCCAGCATGTCAAGTTTCTCGATTGCTCTGTCCTTCCCTGGAGAACTTCACCGCTTCAGACACATCAATGCCACAGACACAAGGAAAATACCCAGAACACTATCTTAGCAAGTTTGTATCAACAATCATAGACTTGCTAGAAGGCCAATGAATTCCCATGGCTGCAATATGACTTATTGGTAAAATACTTTTGGCTAGCCAAGCAGCATTGTTACATGTGTCTAGATATTTTTTTTATCATTTACTCATTTGAAGGTATGGTATAATACAGTATACACACACACACACACACACACACACACACACACACTCCCACACACACACACCACAGACACATGTGCCTGAGCATGCATTAGGGTTCTCCTTCTGTTCCCTAGAGGAGAGTTTCTAAATCCTTTGTCATTTCCAAGTGATAGGAACATCTTTGGTTCTAATGAGGTGGTATTTGGTGGGATGCTGGTGGCTTCAGGAAGAATGTTTATTAGAGAAACCAAACCATAAGCTTAAGACATTCAGTTCTATCTTCTGTTACACAGGAATGGGATAGGAGCCATAGAGCTAACCATCAATCATGTCTTCATGAGGCCATCATGGAAATCCCAACACTGCATAATTTGGAGTTTGCAGATTGGTGAACACCTTTCTATGCCAGGAATATGCCATGCCTCTCTGGATGTCTCTCTTTGTTTTTCCCCATCTGTCTCTTCACCTGCATTTTAATCAGAACTTCTGCAATAACAAAGAAATGTAAGTCAATGCTTCCCCAGGTTTTGTCAGCTGTTCTGGTAAGTTATTGAACTTGACTTGAAACCCTAAATTTTTGACTTGTCAGGCTTGAAGTATGGGAAACCGATTTTTGTGACCATTGTCTGAAAGGAAGGCAGAGTTTGGAGACTGAGCCCTTAAACTTTAAGTATGCCAGTTAGAGCATGTCAGGTCTGAATCGATTGTAGGTCACCCAAGAATGTTGAAAGGGTTTAAGAATTTGTTGGGGAAGACAGAAACCCGCGCTTGGGAAGTTCAAAGTATTATGAATTGAGAGACAGGTTTTTCCTTAGAAAGTAGCACCATTTCTGCAAGACAGAGTGGCTGCTACTCCCTCTTGCCAGGAGGGATGGCCCCTCATCAATACAAAGTCCTGAGCCATAAACGTGAAAGTGCATCTCCATGTCTGAACTTAGTGTCTCTGACACTGAAAGCTGAGAGAGAGGAAGAGAAATGAGATTGCTGTGTAAACGAGCTCATGTATATGGCATCACGTTACTGTTTCATTTCTCTCACCTTTCAGATGAGGAGCCAAAGCTCAGAAAGGTTTAAATGGCTTGCCAGCATAAGGGAGACGTGATACAGAGAGGATTTGGAATCCAGGTCTTCTGTCTGTGTGACCTCTTCAAGCTTGAGCCCTAGTTTCCATGGTATATTTTCTCCTTTACCAGGAGAAAGTAGACTGGGGCCCCACTACCTCACCTACACCCCATGCTCACAGAAGTCCAAGACTTTACAGTTTGTTTAGGAAATATCATATCCCAAAATTTGAGAAGTAGGGTGCTGGCTTCTCTGTGGAGATCTTTTCCAAGCCTTGGTCACTCAGACCATGTTCTTGCTATTCTTACTCTTCCTGACACCTTTACCAGTTAAAATCATGCTTCCTGTAGATCTCAGATCGATGTTCACTTTCTCCCATAGCCATTTTGACCCCTGCTTAGGTTCTCTGGTCTCAATTAAGTCTCAGCATTGCCCTACTTCATTTTTGGCTTAAGGCTCCACTTGCAAATATTGATTGATTGCTGCATGTTGGATTAATGCTGACCTCCTGTTCCTGACCCTAAGCTCTAAGAGGGCAGAGACCATGTCTACTACAATAAAAAACTGAGTTCCCAGTTCCAAGTACAGTAGATGCTTAATTGGTGTTTCCTGAATGAGCAGGTGACTGAATGAATGCACAGAATTACTGTTTCTAACCTTGACCTGGATATGTTAAGATTGCCTAACTTGTGTTTTAAGGTGGCACAACCTTATTTTCAGTGCTTGTTAGAAATGGAGAATACCAGGCTCCATCCCTAGCCACCTTAATAAGACTCTGTTTCTAACATGGTCCCTGATAATTCCCATGCACTGAGTATCCAACATGGGCTCCTTCCCCCCTCTTTTCCACCTGTTTTTATTTCTACTACTTAATTAAATAGTTTCATAAGCATTTTCTGAAACCTTAGTATGCACTTGGTAAACTTAAATGCTGGAACTACAGCATGAACAGGGTATGTACGCTTGCTGAAATTTATGGTGCTTCAAATTACTAAGAGCTACAGGTGAGAGCAAGAGGCTGCTCACTGACCTTAAGTGGTGACGACTTTCAACAGAAAGCACAGGACCACCCTCATGGTCACTGGAGTTTACTGTCAGGTGTATTGGACTTGAAGCTGGGGGATGAATCATAGGATTATCTCAATGATCCAGGATACTTCAGACATTTCTCTCATGTATAGTGCTGTTCTCCTGAAAAAAATCTAACTATAAAACCCTGAGATGAGATAATACCTGAATCCCCTGGGCTTCTCTCAGACTCCCTTCCTCTTTTCTTCTTCCAGCTGTCAAGTGTCAATCTTTCTCTTTCTTCTTGTCCACATACTGTGTGTTTTCTCCCCGGTCAATTGATTCCCTTCTTGGCCTCCCTCAGGCACATCCATTATCGGATGCTCACACAACCATTAGAAACGATGACTACAAAGATGGCTTAATAGCCCAGAACACATTTGAGAAGCTGAGTACAAAGGTATATAAACATATGATGGCAGTCTTATTGAAATAATTCCGTGTAGTTAAAATACTTAAAAGCAAACTTGAGGGTCTACCAAATAATGTTCATGTTTGTATTGGGCCTTCACAAAACATTCATTTAAACTTTTTTATTTTTTATTTTTTAGTGAATAGGAAATTCTTTTAATGGATGCAGCAATAGGTAAATACTACATTGTAGCTTCTTCACTGTGTCATTTGAAGGGTGTCTGTCACCTTTGCCGAGCCTTGCTTTTCTCATTTCTAAAACAAGATTAGAGCAATGCTTCCCACCAGGTTACTTGGAGGTTGTGTCTATCAAGTGTTTGGCATGGGACCAGATTTGCGATTGAAAGCTGAGCCCCTGGTGGTTATTGTGGTGTGGATGAACAGTTCCTATCTTACTTGTTCTGTAAAGATCCCATCAAAGAGCAGGATGAACTTGATGTGGAAGAGACAGGAGTTGAAGCCATAATTCTGGAAACCTTGGCTTCGGAACCAAATTTGCTCCTGACCAGCCACATGGCCCTGGCAATTCCTTCTCATCTCCAAAGGTAAAAGGGGACCAATAGATCTTCTTATTCCACATCTGAAAGACAAGGTTTCAAGCCCTGCCCCTAGAATTCAGAGACTGAATATTTTAGCAATCGGAAGTATTACATTACAGGCTCCACCGTGCCTTGCAAAAGGTATTAACTCTATGAGGTTTGTTGAACTATGAATAAAGGTCTATTGTTCTCGAGGTCAGAATATCTTTTCCTTATTTCCTAAAGCTATGAGGCCCATCCTCCCTGATGGCCACAGGAGTTTTTATGGGTTTTAGGTGGTATAGTTTTTTTTGTTTTTGGTGTTGTTATTTTTGTTTTGGGGGTTTTGTTTTTGTTTTGTTTTGTTTTTGACACTTTATGCCTGTACAGTAGCATATGACTGGAGTGTCAACTGCTTTGGAAGCTAAGGCAGGAGGACTGCTTCAGCCTAGAAATTTGAAGACAGAACATCACAGTCAATCAATATCCCCAAATTTAAAAACAAGCATCCATTTACATTATTTATTTATTCACCTTTTCATGTATGTATATGCATGTGCATCTGGATACACATGTAACTGCAGGTGTATATGTACATGAATGCATTTGAGTGCAAAGACAAGGGGAGGTCAGTAGGCAGTCACCTTGAGTTTTGAGATAAAATCTCTAATGGTCCTGGAGATTTCCAGGTAGGTTAGCATGGTTAGAAACAGGGATCTGCTTGTTTTTCCCAACACTGGGTATCCTAGTTAGGATTACTATTCCTGTGATGACACACCATGACCAAAAAGCTAATTTGGAAGGAAAGAGTTGATTTGGTTTACACTTCCAAAATATAGTCTATCATTGCAGAAAGCCAGGACAGGAACTCAAAGGCAGGAATCTGGAGGCAGGGTCTGATACAGAGGCCATGGAAGGGTGCTGCTTCATGACTTGCTCAGCCTGTTTTCTTATGGAACCCAGGACTACTAGCTCCCCCACCTCCCCATGAGAAATGGCACCTCCCACAATGGGCTGGGTAGGCCCTCCCTCAACAGTTACTAATTAAGAAAATACTTTGCAGGTCTTCCTACAACCTGATCTTATGGGGAGGCCTTTTCTTAATTGAGGTTCCCTCTTTCAGATAACTCTGTCTTGTGTCAACTTGACACAAAGCTATTTAGCACACAAGCTATTTTGGTGTTGGAATATACTGGACAGGAACTCAAATAGAGCAGGAACATGGAGGCAGGAGCTGATGCCACAGAGAAGTGTCACTTACTAGTTTTCTCCTCATGACACTTTCTCTTCTAGCATATTTAGTGTGTCCGGCTTTATGTTAAGGTCTTTGATCCACCATCCTATGGGTGGCCCCACCCACATCAATCACAGTTAAGACAATGCTCCATAAGCTTACCTATAGCTAGATCTTATGGATTCATTTTCTCAGTCAATGTTCCCTCTTCTCAGATGACTATAGCTTGTGTCAAGTTGATATAAAACTAGTCAGAATACAGCAGTTACCAACACATGGCACCACCACCAGTCTCATTTATTGATGTAGGGTTTTCAGACTCAGATAAAGTAGACAAACTGGTTGTGCTGTACCCAGAAATTTTTAATAACCTCATTGGCTTAAAATATGAAGAGTTTTTTTCTAACCCATGGAAGAGGCAATATTATTAAGGGATAATTTGGGGGAGACATTGTGAAAGGAAAAAAAAAAGACTAGGAGATCATCCAGGATGGGAAGAAGCAATGGTCAAGATTTTTTTTTAAGTATTTATTTATTACTTCAGGTTACATCTCCATTGCAGTGTCCTCTTTCTGCTCCTCCCAGTCCCACCCTCCTACCCTCTACCCCCTATCCCTTCCATCCCACTCCTCTGGATGTCAGTCCCCGGCCCCATTTCAGCAGTCATATGAGCGCCAAGAGCTCTCAACCACACATAACCTCATTCTGACCTCAGTTCCATGAGGACAAAGGGATGATGTCTAGCTTGTTTAGAATTGCATGTCAATTTTCTTAGAAGCAGGCCTGCCCTTTTATGTGTTCATCTAATAATATTCATGGAAATTGTATGTAATTTTGTAGCCACATTGTAATATCTGTTCCATTTTACAGATAAGTGGAGTTGAGTTCCTAGAGGTTATAATTAATGTGGTCAAGGTCATATTAGCCATTTTGAATTTGATCTGGGATTCTGGTTTATTGATTTTCAAAGTGCACACTATTCAGACTAATTGCCCTCAAAAAATTCCCATCCCTGTCTGTCTCCTATGGACTCTCCTTCCCTTTTAAGAGGAGGCTCTCTGCTAGAGAAACTCTTCTTTCAGAAAATCTTCCTTGATGACTTATAAGAGTAAACTTATAGCAACTTAGGACTATGAATAGTGGCATATGATTGTTAGCCCACTATTCAAGATGCTGAGATAAGAAGATTGCCATATGTTACATGCTAGCATGGGCTACATAGTGATTTCCAGGCTATGCTTGTCTACAAATTGAGACCTTGTCTCAGAAAAAAAAATCAATTATTAAACAAATTAATTATTATTGAGAAGCCCACTGTTGGCTGGTATTGAACAGTTTGTGATTGTGATTTATTATTATATCATATAATGATTATGATTATAATATGATATTAGTGTGAAGTATTAATCAGTTGTGTAAAAGAACACTATATAGCTTCACTAATACTGAAAAGCCTTTGCAGCTTTTCCCTCCCTAGGAAGGTTGCTTATTACCCACCCTAAGCTGTGCTACAACACTTTATACATTGAATTATAACGAATTATAAGCCTCTCAAGAACAGTCCTATGTTCAATTAATTTTATGTATTGCCAAAATACCTGACTCATAATTTGGTTTTCACAAAAATTCATTCAAGAATGACTAGTTTGTCTTTTGGAATAATGGATTCAGGTGGGTTGAGACTTAAAAGTGACTATCAACACTTAAAATAATTTCTACTTTTATATAACTCAATGCGAGGGGGCTTGAACATAGTAATAAAATACATGTATGAAGCTGGTAATCATTTCATTGCTTTTATTTGTTGAAATATAATTTGAAATGACTAGTGCTTGCTGGTGGCTTAGTAGGGATGATACATTTGCATTACAGAGTATTAAAGAGTTGTGACGAAGACTACTGTAGATTACATGACCTGCCATGGAGATATCTTTAACAATTTGCAGAAACAGGAAATTCAAATTTCACACACAAATATTCGGTGTATTATTTCATAGAGTTAAAATTTACCTATGTAAATGTAAGTTCAGTCTTTCTGAAAAGCATATCAAATTTCTAATCGAGGGTACTTTGAGGCGGGGTTCAAGAATGGTATGAGAGGGGATTTCTGTGTTTTCAAAAATGTTTCTGAAATGATATTTCTGGGGCTCATGTGTGACAGTAACAGTGTTACATGTTTATGTACATGGTACACTTGGGTTTCATCTGTATCACTGAACACTGTAGGAAATTCTGTAGGAACTCTGTAGAACAGCTCAGGAGTGTGTCCTTTGTGCAGTTCATAGCTCTACCCAAAGTACCTGTGGTTGTTTGAGTAAGAATGGCCACCATAGGCTCACAATTTAAATCCTTAGTCACCAGAGTGGGGCGCCATTTGAAAAAGATTAGGAGACAAGGGCTTCTTGGAGGAAGTGCATCACTGGGGGTGGGTTTTGAGGTTTCAAATGCCCATGTGAGGCCCAGTAGCACTCTCTCTTCCTGCTGCCTGTGGATCTGGATGTAGTGCTCTGAGCTATTTCTCCAGCACCATGTTTGCCTGAGTGACACCAAGCTCCCTGCCATGATGATATTAGACCAAACTTCTCATTCTAGTGTACTTTCTATTGCTGTGATAAATATCATGACCAAAAGCAAGTTGGGGAGGAAGGGTTTTATTTAGCTCACATATCACATCAAAGTTTGATAATGAGGAGGGCAGGGCCAGAGAACTGCTTACTGGCTTGCTTTGTGGGGCTTGCTAAACTTGCTTTATCATACAACCCAAGACCGCCTGTCCAGAAGTGGCACTGTCCACAGTATGTCCACAATATGCAACTCTCTATGACAATGTCCCGTAGACACGTTCACAGGCCATCTGATGGACCTAATTTCTCAACTGAGGCTTCACCTCCCCTGATGCCTCTAGTTTGTGTTAAACTGACAAAAACAAACCAGCACATTATTGTGCCATAGAAAAATTGAGCTGCTCTCACTATAGTGACAGGAAATGCAAATGTGTGGTTATTCATCCACACAGAAACCCATCCAGATTCCACGTGACATGGATATATTAAGGGAAGAGGATGCACACTCAGTTAATTTCCCTCTGGTCAGAAATTACCTCTAGGTGCTGAGTACTTCATCAGATTCTCAAACAAACCCAAATTAGGCCTTGCTGCTGCTGCCGCCTACCTGCCTGCTTGTCTGCCTTCTTTCTTCCCTTCCTTCACCTTCCTATCTTTACTCTGCTCCCCTTTCATCCACTCTCTGACTTTTCTTTATACACATAGGATGAATTAAGACCAAGTTTTTGGTAACTGACAGCATATTTTTCACGAAGTGTCTTGTGTTACTCACAGTTGGTAACACAAAACTGAAATACCCTATGAAAAGAAATATCCTTTATGATTTAAATCACTTCCTGTTGAACTTTCTCCATTCTTCTTCAGGTTCCATCCATGTTTGCATGTACATGTCAAACTGGTCCTTTCACATTTGTTTTGTTTTGTTTTTTTTCCCCTTCAGTGCTCTTCCCAAGGATTTCAACCACTGTGCTATTATCCAAATTTTCTAAAAAGTATCATGGTGTCTAAGATATTGTTAGTGATGACTTTGAGATTCCTGTCATAAATGACCTTTCTCTCATTAGATCATCTTCAAAGAAAGATATGTGTTGATTCCCTCAAAATGATGCAGCTACCTTATTTGACATCCACTCCTATAATTCAGTTTTCTTTTTAAAATTTCTTTTAATTGTTTGAGATCATCATGTAATTATATCATTTTTATTCTTCTCTTTTCTCCTTCAAACCTTTCCCCTATATCACCTTGTTCTCTTCCAAATTCATAACCCATTTTTGCTAATTGTTGTTTCTCTCTCTCTCTCTCTCACAACTACATAAATACAACCTGAGACCATTACAAAAACCACAGCCAATCCAGTGTAGAGCTATGGAGTTCAATTCCAACAGATACCTCTACAATAAAACTTTTGCTCAGTGACCATAGTATAAGATGGAGCAGAAAGACAGTATGAGCAGATGAGGGAATTTGTTGTGAGATTATGTTTGCTACAGATATCAGAAGCTAATCCATTAAGTCTTAACATGCGCCAAGCAAGGACAATAGCAGGCATGCCAACATGAGTGGAGAAAATACTAGAAGTCCTCAACTATACACAAAGAAGTACAGGGAGCTAAAGAATGTTGAGAATGGGAGAAAGAGTCTTCTCCAGGGAAGAGCATAGCAATTGGTTATCCAGTACCAAATCAGAGTTTTCTTGATGGTACATATTTCCCATTGATACCTTCTAGAGCCTTGACACCTTCATTTCGTTTTTCTCATACCTCTGTGCCTTCTTTTTCCTTTTACTTCCTAACTACATGTCATTGGGCCCTACTTCAATGTCTTGACCTTTACAAATCTAGTTCATGTAATTTTGTCATTGCTATTTTCATTTTTACAAACTTTTTTGTGACTAATATTTATCATTCATGGTATTAATAATTTAAATAGGGCATTTGATAACTGAGCTACCAGACATTGCCCCAAGGGTGCTCTTTATATGCACTGTTTTAAGTTTTCAGAGAATCATGAGTGAAAGCCTTTTGAAAAAATATATTAGAGATGAGAAAAGTGAAACTTGAAAAAAATTAAGTCATGTAGAGAGAGACAGAACTAGGAGTTGAATCCCAGGAAGGATTGATTCCCAAATCCAAACTCTTAATGACTTTGTCAGAGAACAACCTATTGACATTTAATTAGTTACATGCAGTTTACTACATATGAGAGAGAGACTATTATTTAGAAATAAAGACACAAATAAGATTTATAAAACAAGAGAGAAGCAAAAATAATTGAGTAGACAACCTGAGAGATGTGAATCATGGTTTACAAGCTGTAGGTAAACTAATTAGCTGGGATACAGTGAACAGGTGCTTGACACTCTATTGTGAAGCAGTCTGAATGGGAGTACCAACAAAACTCAACTGTATTGCCTCTACTTAACTGTTAGCTCAGGAAAATTGGTGAGAAGCCATCTCTCTCATCAATGCACCTCTGCTTTCTCTGGGATGGTCTCCACCACTGCACACTTCAGAACCTCTCTCTAGTGTACAAGTATGTCTTATTATTCCCACAGAGACTACTTTCTATGTTTAAAAGAGATAACACACATGGTGCCATAAGCATCAGAACCACTCACAAAGGCATTAGTATGATAAATGTAGAGATACTATATGACTTCCAGTCATGGATTTCTTCTGTTTATATTTAGTTATTAACCAGAAGCTGGTGGGTTTTGCTTCCCTGGCTTTCACTGATGTTCACATTCTGTTCTTCCTTTTGCTAGCTCTGGTAACTTACCTTTGTAACAAAACTCTCATGAATATTTGAAGGGCTCTCAGCTTTGGACTGATTGCCACCATCTATGAGAATTGTCTGGGTCATCTTGAATGGCCTGTAGTTATAAAGGAAGTCTGCAGTAGAGAGTCTTCCTTACATTAAGGCTCCAAGGAATGGTACTTGGGCATAACTCTTCTCTAACCTTCAGTGCCTAAGTAGTTAGCTTCCTTCTAGACATAAACAGCTATTGATCAGTGCAGGAAACTTTATGATGTTCATTTGTTTCTTATGTATCACTACTTTAGGATCATGTTGTGGCAGATGCTTAACATGTATTCTTAGAATAAGTAGACAGCTAGATGCTTCATTTTCCTCTTGCTACATAGAGTTGGCAGTCAGTGCAAACAGCCCTCTTTGGGGTTTTCCCTTTCAAGGCAACTGCATCAGTTTAGTGTTGGCTCTGGTTCTCTCGTGCTTTCATATATGCCCAAAGCACACCATACCTCCTGCTTGCTTAGTCTTGGTAGGGCTCTACATTTCTCATGACATTCCGCAGCCAACTAAGCTGACCTTTGTGCCACCATGCTGGTCTCCTAACTGCATCTTTTCCAACAAATGTTAAGACAACAATGGCTGTCCCCATTATGCAGAATTTATTATCAGGTTGGAAACTTATGAAAACACTCACTGGATCTTTACAAGCATCCCCAAGTAGATTTATTATAGTCCTTTTTAAAATGAGAATGCAAGCCTAACTTTGGAAAACTTCAAAAGCTTAAGAGAAATAGCTGATGTGCAGACGCAGCTGTTGCGGACACTGATGTCCAGCAGTTTGTCATTACAATGTAGCACACTTGAAAGGAGAAATACTGATAATTAGTTTTTGCAGATATTCAAAAAAACTATTTACATAAATTTCCATGTTAATGGGCAGTCATATTCCTTACTTGCAATTCTTTTTTTATTTTTAAAATTTAAAAAAAAAATTTTTTTCAAGTTACATCTTGATCAAAATCCTCTCCTTCCTCCCCTCCAGGTCCCACCCTTCCTCTGTCTTCCCGGTCTCTGTCCTGTCCTTCTCCATGGATGAGCCCCCACTTGTCAAATCCACTCAGTTCATCAGTTCACAACTCTTTGTGGTATAGTTTTTCATCCTGTGACTTTACAAATTCTTCTAGTTTCTGAAGACAGTGTTCTATCCCACAAGTCAGTTTGCTGAGTAGTGCTTGGGTGCAAAGTTACATGTGAACTAAATTATACATTCTATGAGTTTACTGAAGAATGGACCAATGAAGGTAGGGGAGGGGTATAAAAAATCCTGACTGTTAGAATTCTCTTTGATCATTACATATGACTAAACAAAGGGGTGTGTCAAGAAAAGTAAGGGAACCAACCTTTTGTGAGCAGATGCTGGAATCTCCACATGTTTTTAATATATGGTAAAGTTAACAGTGACCACTTTAAGCATCTGTGGTTCAGGGTTCCATTCTATTCCTCGAGGTATCCAGGCACTGCTGAACACCGAGCCGAGAGGGATTAGGCAGAGTCACTCATCTGTGGTTCCTTTGTATGCTTCTCCTCTCAGGATGTCCAGGTGCCACCACACATCAGACCAGAAAGGACCAGGCAGCATCCAGAATGGATGGGTCCATAGGATCCAGTCTGGCTGGGAATGCCAGGGTTAGAGGAAGCCTTCTCCAATGATCTTAGTGTTACAGCTCTTGCAAAGAATACTAAAACAGCTCAGACAGCATTTATAGAAACAGCTGATGTGTGTTTATTCCAGGGTGCATGATTGCTAATATGAACCTTGGGAAGTGGGAAGGTATATCCAGGGTTGTTTTATCTTATTGGTTGGGGCTTAAGGTATTGGGGTACATTATTTACATGGAGATGCATTCCAGGTATTAGGCTATGCAACTACTTGTGAGGAGGTCAAGAATTGCAGGGTTGGGGGGGGGGGTCACCAGGCTACATGTCCCTGAGAGATGCAGGTACTGAAGCAGGGATGGAGCTGTTCCACTCCTGCTGGTCTCAGGATGAGATTTTTAGTCTCAAATTTGATATTTTTGGAGCTTGGACATGTCTTTGAGCTCTGTGCCTGTTTTCCTGGTTACACAGCCTATGTGCACCACAAACATCTCTGATACTCTCTAGATTTTTCATTCCTTATCTTCCATCTAAACAAGAAGACAATGGAATTAGAATTCTTGAAAGAAGGGGAGAAATCAATGCAAGTATACTGCTAGCAAGTCCTAAACAAAATTCAGAATCTCTGCCTGCCTGAGTCCACTGGTAATCTTTCCAAGAGATACATTAACTTTGTTTCAGGCATCCCTCAGGGAAGTCTCATCACCTTCCAGTTAGATTTGCAACATCATGTCCATTTGCAAGTTGAAACAAAAACCTCAAGAGATCTGTAGAATATGGCATTTAAGGATGTTTTCTTAAGATTTTTTTGATATTGAGACATGTCAGCTCCAACAGTACCTCCCCTCATTTTTCTACAAGTAGATGATGAGCATCGAAGAATCTCCATATGGAGATGACTGCATTTTTTTAAAGTTGGTAATGGAAGTTAGGATGGAAACTGAATTAGATATAGAACTTTAAACTCATGGAGATAGATAGATAATAGAATATTATTATTAATTGCCAAATACATATGGCCTGGACATTGGGAAAGTATGTTATACCTTATAATTTTCATAATTGTTTCCTAATTGTTCTTATTGTTTTCTATTGTATTTATTGTTATAAGAAAAAGGGACTTTTATTGGAATCAAGGGGGAATTGTTGGGGGGAAAATATACACCTTAAATTAAAAAAAGAGAGGATAGGAAGGAGAAGGGGAAGAGGGTAGGAGGGAGGGGGCTACATTGAGATGTACCTTGAAGAAATAAATTAATGTTGAAAACATAATAAATAAAAAAGAAAAGGTAATGAAACCTCACTGGACAAGATAAGGGAACTAGAAAGCTTATTTGGAAGATGATCTTATTAAGTCAGATCATCTGTGGCTGAAAGAACCAGTAATATTTGGTACACAGACACCAAAAGTATTCCTAAAATAAAGGTCCTCATGAACCAAGACAAGAGTAGCATATGTAAAAGAAAAAGACAAAAGCCTATCCACCAGTGTGTTCATGGTCTTAAGCTGAAGTAGACTGAGCTCAAAATTAGGACTAGATACAGTACTAGTTTTATTTGATTGTATGCTCTGAATCAAGTGGAGTTAATTGTGCAGAAGTCAACCCAGAGGAGAGGCCCAAAGCTTCTTTTTGTAAGGTAAAAAGTTCACTTAATCTAGCATCTTAGCTTTCAAACTTTGCCTGGGTGTAGACTCTTAAAAATGCCTTATATCTATTATTCTCGAATCCAAGGAAATAAAGTCCATGGTGCCTTTGGGAGATGAAATGGCACTTGTTCCTTACTACCTAATCTGAACAACCCTTTGCTGACTAATTGAATTTCTCTTGGCCACCAATTGATAGACAGTTGCTAAAAATGGTTATTACATTATTAATTTGCTTCACCAATTTCACATTAAACCTATACTGTTAATAATTTCTACACTACTATTTCTTCCCTCTTAATTAGACTATTTAAAACTTTGAAGGAATAGTCTTCCCATGCTAAATGGAAGCATCGGGCAAATCACATTTTTGATTGAATACTTGTCTGATAGGCCAGCAAATGAGACTGTTGAGTTGTTAATTATTGTCAGAGTTCCGCATGATGCCTGCTAATGAGGCAGTCAATCTTAACTGTCAGTCCAAAGATATTAATGGAAGCTGATGGGACAAACTGGGAAGGAGGCTTGGTGGAGAACCAAGAAGTCCAGGTCTTGGATTGTACATGGAAACTCAGTGACGTCACATTGCTAAAGTTAATGGGAACCTATGGCACATATGGAAAGAAATGATAAATGACACAGAGGTCAAGTCAGACATGGCAGTATGGTTATTCTCAGGATAGCCTACTTGGTGTGTGTTAAATATTTATTACTGCTAATGTGGGTATGTGTTTGCCGATTCTTGGTAAATGATGCACATAAGGAAGGGCCTGATGAGTGGTCTGGAAAAAGTATATTTCCCCAAACTGGTCCTGGGTTCCAATGCCAGGTGATATCTTGCGATCTGTCTTTCAGGATTGGTCATGCTGGTATGAAATGAGAGAGGTCAGTTTAATTCTGAAGGATTGGAAGCAACAGAGGAACTGCCATGTAAGACCAGGCATCTGAGAATCCTGTGTTTTGTCTGGGGCAAAGCATATGCTCAACAGAAGGGTGGAGAGAGGAGCGAGATAGGGTTGAACTCAATGGATATTTCCTGAGCACTTTGTATGCATGATAAAGACTTAAATTCCCTGTGCAAACTCCCAAAGCACATGGTATTTGGGAATCATCCTTGACCTTTACTTCTTTTTCACAACTTCCCATTCCTCCCTCCCTTCAATCACACCGAGTCTGACTGCGTACAAATCATCCTGACCAGGGCTTCAGGAACCGATTCTCTTCTCTATTTCTGCTGCTCCTTCCCTAGGCCCAGGTCTGTCCATCATTTTCTAGGTCACTATCATCAATCTTATTATTATTATTATTATTATTATTATTATTATTATTATTATTATAATAGTTACCCTTTCTCATCTTTGTCACCAGTGACCTCTATGGCCTCAACTCCTACTGCTTGCCTTGTCTCACTTTTGTCTTTTAGACACTTAAGCACGCTTATTCTCCCCATTCTGAGCTTTTCTTTGTGCCATCTTCGAAAGAGAATAGTTAGCAGGCTGGAAGGCAAGTGGTTGGGTGGTCTTCAACAGAGGTCATTGATATAGTATTGCAAAGCATCATCATTCCAATGACTCTTCTGTTCTCCTTGCTGTCTGCCCATCCCTGTATCCTGTGGACATTATTGTCATGGAGATATGGGAAAGCTTCAATGTCCTGGGAATAGATTTCCAAATGGACAATTTTTCTCCCCTGGCATGGGAGATGGTTTGAAGGCACTCTCTACATGAGAAGTCCAGAGGCATATTTGTGACTATCTAAAGGATTTTAAACCCGCTTCTTAGGTTTTACTTTCAATGTTATAAGGTAATATAAAAAATGGAATTTTACTTTTGAAGATATAATGTTATAAATTTGGTAACTGTAAGATTGCTAGATACTAAACACTATTTGTCATGATACACTAGGTGACAAAACAGATAGAATCTTTGCCCATACAAGAGTCTATTTTAATTTGAAAGGCAAAAAGTCAACTAAAGAACAAGTAAATAAATAATTATAAATTAAATTTCAGATATTGTAAAAGGATATGAAGACACATTTCTTATGGGACAGCAGCATACAGGAATGATGTTGGGAAAGTTATATGTGTGGTTTGGTGGTATTGAAGAAATATTAAAAAGTAGATTATCACAGAAAGCTCAGTGAAAATGAACCATCTAATAAGTATGGGAAGTGGAAGTGGAGCATTCAGGCAGAGGTAACAGTAAGCAAGCACATTTCAAGAATAGTTTGGAAAGCTGTAAGAACTGATATAATGTTCTTACATACTGTTGCTGATGTGTGCACATTGGATATGTATGTCTCTCTATGAAGGTACCAGAGAAAGATACGAGAGTGAAAAGATAGGGCTACCCAGGACAGTTTGTTGGTTATTGAGCCTCCAAGTAAGCTATGTCCCACAAATCTGCTAGGATTCCATGCCAAAGATACATGGAAGCTGTGGTGGCTTCAAGAAATACAATGACAAAAATGCATGCACTTTTTATTCATGTTCCTCTATTGTAGAATAGATGAAATCAATACCCTACTAAGATTCATTCTGATGTTGGAGAATGACAGAGAGTGAAGTATCTGACACAATATAAAGATGATTAGACTGCTGGCAAAGCTCAGTGACTGCTGTCCGTTTGTAATAGGCAGAACCATTTTGGTCCAGTTTCTGGTAGTTAAGAATAAACAGTACATTCCTTAGCTATCCCTGAAGCTAGGTGTGGCTACGAAATTTTCTTTCTGATTTCAAGGTTTCTCTCTTGATTCACAGAAGCTCTTACGCTGGTGGTTCCTCCCCACTGCTCCCTATACTGCTTAGACCATAGACAGCAGATCTATGGCCATTGTGAGTAAAAGTTTGGAATTAAGGATAAAGGAACCCAAAGCATATGGCAGCCCAGATTTTGAGCATTTAAAGGATAATGCAATGAGTTATAATTCTAGCACTGAACTACTCCTTCTGAAGTTTTATCCAAGAGATAAATATAAATACATTTCTACAAATGTATCTCTTATAGTAGCAGGATCTATTTTGTGTCACTGCTACAATAGATCAACTGTATCTTATGAGTTAGTTCATTGTGCAAATGATCTATTTGGAGATTACTAATGTAGAGACAAAGGAAGTGCAATCTCTCTCTCTCTCTTTTGGATAGACTTTTCCTTTCTCATTTCTCCACAGTGTTGCAGACATGGACATGCCCATCTCCCTTTGAAACCTGGGGATGGCTCTCTGTCCCCTCCCTTTTCTCCCTCATATAGCACATCAAACAGACAAAATGCAAGCCATTGAGAAGGTGAGTAGCAGGTGATTCCATTTTACAGAGAAGGATGGAAATCTTTCCTGTGTTTGCAAGGCAGGCAAGTCAAGACAAGTTTTAGTTGGAAACAAGAGCACTTAAGCAATTAAATCAGTGTATTTATTTCACAAGTGGAGGAGTGGAGGGAATCAGAGAGGAAAACCAAACTTATGAAAACTGTGGTACATTTACACAATGGAATACTACACAGCTATCAGAAATGAGGAAATCATGCAATTCGAAACCAAATGGATGGAGCTAGAAAAGCTCATCCTAAGTGAGCCGACGCAGTCCCAGAAAGATAAACATGGTATGTATTCCCTTTTTTTTTTTTTTTTTTTTTTAAAGATTTATTTATTTTGTATACAGTATTCTGTCTGCAGGTATATCTGCAGGCAAGAAGAGGGCACCAGACTTCACTACGGATGGTTGTGAGCCACCATGTGGCCGCTGGGAATTGAACTCATGACCTCTGGAAGAGCAGCCAGTGCTCTTAACCGCTGAGCCATCTCTCCAGCCCAAGGTATGTATTCCCTTATAAATGGATATTAACCATACATCACAGGATAACTATCCTACAACCCACACACCCAAATAGATAGCATATCTATCCTAGGAAAAATTCTATCCATCAGTGGGTCATGGAATCTGCTGCAGGTTAGAGGAACACCACACCCTAGATGGTGTGCCTTATCAAGCCCCAGTACAAGTGGAAGCTCTTGGCCCTCACGTGACACAAGATCTGAGGGAGTATCAGGTGAGGGCCCACCTCATCTGAGGAGAAGGAGAGTACCAAGTAGAGGAACAGGGAGGGAGGGAGGGAGGGAAGGAGGGAGAAAGAGAAGGAGAGAGGGAGGGAAGGAGAGAGGAAGGGAGGGGCCAGGAGGGGAGAAGGGAGGAAATTATGTTCTAGAAGTAAATAATACTTTTTAAAGAAAAGAGTTAATAAGCTTAAAAAATATAATAAAAATACAATATAAAATTTCAAACTATAATTAACCAAAGGTATACTTCCCTTACTGGCATGAAAGGAAAGTGGCCTTAATTTCAGATTAGAATTTAGACTGCAGGTGGCCACATAGATTACACAAACTTGATAGCAGCTTACTTTTTTTTTTTTTTTTGTAGAGGTATAGGATATTTTCATGGTTTGGCATTACAAAGCAGGTAACAGGTTTACAATACTGTAAATAAATTAAAGGTTACAGCTGTTCAACTTGGTTTTATAAACCTCCAAGAGTTGAAAAAACTTAGAGCTAAGGTAAAATACCTGAAATGTGTGGTGTTAGCCCATCCCTTTAACTCTAGCACAGACAGGAGGATCACTATAGAGTTAGTTGTCTTATAAATTCTAGAGTTACAAGGAACAGTGTGGTGATGGTGCACACTCTTAATCCCATCATTTGAGAGGAATACACCCTTAATCCCAACATATTAGAGACAGAAACAGGCAGACCTCAGACCTCAAGGTCAGCCTGACACAAAACAAGCTCTAAATAGAGAAAAACTTCAATCCAGGGGTGGTGGAGCACATCTTTAATCCCATCAGTTGGGAACCACATGTCTTTGATCCCAATACTTAGAATTCAGAGACAGGCACATAGGATTTGGAAGGATTTAAGTTTAAAAGCTACTTACAAAAGGCGTGCTGAAATTCAAATTGTCCTTTGAGATCTCAAAATATATACACTAAAGGTTTGTTTAGCTCTGAAATATCAAAATAATTTCTTCTTTAATCCGGATTGAAAAATAATACTTTATATATTGTCAAAAAAACAAATTTGCTACAGGAAAAATATTACCTGACCCCCCCCCAAAAAAAAAAAAGGTAATTGTCCCAGAGTTAGGATTTGGGCAAGGCTCTGTTCTTATCTTTCCAGGAGATTTAAAGCATCATTCAAGGAATCCAGGGACAACTGGACAACAGAAACCTCAGCAGAAAACAGATCAGACACCAAAGAAGACTAGTGGTCCAGACGATCCAGCCTTGCAGACTTCCTCAATAGCAGTTTCCTCAAAAGTCTACAACCACAACAACTCAAAATCGCTAAGATCGTTCAGCTCCACAGACTACTCCAGCCAGAACCTCAGTAAAGCCCGAAGATCAACTTCTGTCTACGAACTTCTTAGGACATCTAAATAGCTGAGCACAAAAGGACTGAACATCAAATGATTCTATTAACATTTTTAACCATTTTTCCATTCTTATTTGGGCCTCAAACAGGTTTACGACATCCCAAATCAGCAGGAAGTCATTTTAAGAGAGTGACATCCCATCCCCATAAGGTGGGGAGGGTGTTTCCCCCACTTTGGTCATTTGATGGATAATAGAAAATTTTGTTATTTAGGGAAAGAGACTACAAGCTGTTAAATGGTCTTGTTAAATGGGTTTTGGAGGTTAGACCAGGGACTTCTCTCTTTTTCTTTTCTGTATCCTTCTTTCTCTCCTATGTTGGAGTGAACAGACTTGAGAAAAAATAGGACATAGACATAGTATAGGAAAGATCAAGAAAAAAGGACAGATTATTGAATATGCCCTTATTCCTTTGTATATTAATACAAAATTAATATTATATTTGGCTAAATTGGTATTGATCAGTGTATTAATGCAAAATTAAGATTGTATGGGGCTACATCGGTATTGATCTTTGTATATTGATGCAAAATTAAGATTGTATTGGGCTACATAGGTATTGATCTTTGTATATTGATACAAAATTAAGATTATATTTGGCCACATTGGCACTGGTCTTTGTATATTGATACAAAATTAAGGGTAATGCTTTTTAAAGGTATTGTACGTAGTAATGCTTAAAAATGAAATGGGAAATTGTGGCCTTTTGCTACCAACCATCATAAACTGTTTAGGATAATTAAGAAATGCAAGCTAATAGTCATGCAAGCATGTCATTTTGTTAGTTACTATGATAGTCTATCACAGTTATTTTCCAAGCTAATCAGAAATCAAGTTGCTAAGAGACAAGCAACAGTTGCTTATCTAAATATAAGAGATAGATAGGGCGTCTTCAAAACCTCAAGAGATCTGCAGAATATGGCATTCAAAGATGTTTTCTTAACTTAAGATTTTTTGATATTGAGACATGTCAGCTCCTGACAGCACACCCTATTCTACTCCAAGGAGAAGATGAGCATCGAAGAATCTCCAGTGGGATATGATTGAATTGGTGGTAAGCCTTTCTCTTGGCAAGAAAAAACCCTTGCTTCAACTGTAGACAGACTTCTGTCCAAAAAGGACAAAACTTGGAAGCAGGTAAATCGACAGGCTAGCTCTGCCAAGACAGGGTAGGTAAGTCCTTCATAATTCCTGCTCTACAATCAATGTCTGTCAGAGAAATGGGCCAAATGGCTGAAGATTGATTCTGTAATATATGGAGAGAAAATGGGAACTGTCCAGGCAGCCACTGGTATGTCATTTCTTAGTTTTGGAAGCTGCGGGCCCTGTACTTTCTATATAATCAGATATATTTATCCCTCTCAGGTCTCTGAGGTGGTTGAAGAATAGATAGCTAGAGTCTCATAGTTAAATTTTGAGTTGCTTAGGAATCAAGAGGGTGTTCTGGATTTAAGAAGATGTTTTTAAAATTGTAATGCAAGTTAGTATGAAAGCTGAGTTAGATATAGAACTTTAAACTCATGGAGTTGGTTAGATAGTAGAATGTTAAAGTCAGGTGCCAAATGCACATGGACTGTACATTGGGAATGTATGCTAAGCCATATAACTGTCATAATTGTGGCCTATTTATTTCTGTTGTTTTATATTGTATTTATAGTTATAAGAAAAAGAACCATTTGTTTGACTGAAAGGGGGAGCTGTTGGGGGGAAAAGATATACCTTAAACTAAAAAAAAAAAAAAAAAAAGGGTAGAGGA
>CAJQZJ010000275.1:1578752-1596264 GCA_907164525.1 Lophiomys imhausi | reverse complement strand
AGAGAGAGAGAGAGAGAGAGAGAGAGAGAGAGAGAGAGAGAGAGAGAGAGAGAGAACATGATCAAAAGAATAAGGCCTTCCAATGTGTTGGCATGCAGGAGATCAGGGTTCAGGCAAAGCAATTTGCCATGAGTTGTAAAAGGATCATAGCATGGGCATTTCTATGAAACGGGTAGTGACTGTGAAGCTCAGTGGCTTAGTTGGCGGCAGAAATCATCAGATGTACCTTAGCTGTACAGGTAGGGATTTGGGAAAGCAAAACTGCCAGCAAATTAGTCATAATCTCGCTTTTTTCTCTTTCACTCAAGGAAGTAATACAGAATATGAAATAACTTCTCTTCCATGTAGGAGAAAACATATCCAAACCTAAGTAATTTCTATTACTATGCATCAAACTTATCTAGATAAACATATAAGTGTTCAAATGCAGTTGATAGCTACCCTTACTGGCAATAATAATAATAGTAATAATAATTAGATTACCTTTGCATTAATTGCCTACATATGCATACTAATTTCTCATCTTATTTTTAATACCAGTGAACACCTGGTAGGACTAGGGAGTTGGGTAAAACTTTACTTTTAGATTGTAATACATGGCATACGTATACTTATTGTAAGCACCTATAGACTCTACTAATCAATTCTTGATTTCATTCTTATTGTGCTTACATGAAGCCTTGAAACTCTTTCAACATTATTGCCTTTGAGTGTATAAGACTAGCCTGAAAGATGCAACTTATTTGTTGTTGTTGATTTGCTGAAAGCCCTGGGGGGTTGTCTCTGTTGATTTCTTAGTAAAGAGGAAACTGCCTCCAGGATCTGGCAAGACTGAGGACCCTGGAGCAGCCTTGAGCATCCAGCACTCTATTTCAGCATCCTCTTTCTCTCATTAAGAAGAGGGGAGATGTGATGAGAGGCACAGGCTGTGAGGCCTCAGGCTTTTATCTCTGGCACTGACATGGACAGCTTGACATGCAGGGTAATGAATTGGCCTCCTTGCAGAAATGAATGAGTTGTGGTCGGTGATGCAATGATCAATTTGCTCCATCACGTTAAGCTGTCCATTCATCATCCACACCTGCTGTCAGGAGCTCAGGGCTGCTGATGTTGGCTTCAAGCCTCTGCGTCAGCCTGCTGAACAACAAACAGCCTTCGGAGTTGCCTCTCTAAGGCTCAAGGCTGCCTTGATTACAATCTTTGATGAAAAGCCCAGTTCCTGCTCAGCCACTGGTGACTGTGGAAACAAGGCATATTTGTGAAGAGCATGTGGAGGTATAGCTTAACAAAACATGAAGGGCCCCTTGATGGGGATCCAGATGGCCTGTTCCACTTTCCTATGGAGTGACCTTGGGACAATATGTGTCATCTGTATGCCTCAGTTTCTCCATTCTTAAAAGACACAACATAGAAAACAATCTCATTTTATCCCAGAACTCCTTTCTATTTCTGTCTCTAGTGATCATCCACATATATCTGTGATGGTTTTGGCACTGCGATTTGTTTACATCTCCATCTACCAAAAGCAAACAGCAGCATCTTTCATTTAACAGAAATTGCTTGGTAGCCATGAATCAGCAAATTGATTTTCACAACTTACTGATGACTAAACTGAAGAAAAAGATTATGTGAAGTGCCCAAAAATATGAAGAGAGTTTGGGATAGCAACAGAATTGGATTTACATCTATCTGCCTGGCTCCCAAACCTTTGCTTCATCTATTGGAGATTATTTTGGATAAAGGAACAGATCATTAAGGTCTCCAATCACACTGACTTCTTTTTTTTTTATGGATGAATCTTTTTTAATGTTTATTTATTACTTCAAGTTACATCTCCATCACAGCCCCCTTCCCTGAACCCTCTCAGTCCTACCCTCCTACCCTCTCCCCTCTCTCCCACCTATCTCACTCCTCCAGTGTGGAGTGCCCTCACATATCACCTCCCCTCAGTTCAGCAGTCATATGAGGACTAAGAGCTTCCTCTTGCACTGGGCCCTACATGGCAGCTCTACTAGGGCAAAGTGTCCCACTAACAGGTAACAAAGTCTATGTTCCTATTCCTTTCAGTCTGTTCGTTATAAGATAGTTACAATATGGCTAAAATCCAGTGATAAATGAATACATGTCATGTGCATTTTCACACTGACTTCTTAACCATGCTGCAGGATTCAGTTTTTGCTCACATTTCGTCTGTTCAGAGGCAGCCAGAGGGTTATGCGTATCCTTTCTTACTTTTAATCATCCAAATTTTGGTGTTCTGACCATCTCCAACATACCAGGACCTGGAATAGATCATCAGTCCTGCCTGACCTTTGGGTAAATTCAGTTAAATAACAACCTGAGAAGGTTAGTTATTTACATTTATGAGTAGGGAAAAAGCAGTCCAGAAAAAAATACATGCTCAAGATAATTTTGCTTAGATTCTCAGAGTTTTATCACAATTGAGTCTATTCATCATTTGCCCATCAAAACCAGTGAAATAAAACAGGCTATAAAATTAGATCAAAGCCAGAGAACCTGTGCCCATGTGAGTCTAGGTGTCACATTTCTTCCCAGGCACAAATTGGGCTCTCATTTACACACACACACCCACAAAGAAAAAGAAAGAAAGAAAGAAAGAAAGAAAGAAAGAAAGAAAGAAAGAAAGAAAGAAAGAAAGAAAAAGGTATCTAACACTTATTCAGCTATTATTAAAGGCTAGGATATTTAATTGCCTTAACTTCATTCTAGTCCTTAATACAATGATAGGCAAAAAAATATAATGATAGGCAGTCATGTATCCATTCCATGGTTCAGATATATAAGGCTAGAAAAGGATATAACCCAACTCTAAAATATAGTCAGTGAATAGCAGAATTTTCTATTACCTGAATCTCAGCTACTTTGTTATTTAGAAGCACTCCTTCTTAATATTTACTATGATGATAAATCACTATAGAATATAGTAAAACTGTACATTGTATCTTAGCTTGTCCAGATTTGGGAGCTGGAATTCTTTGTTTCACAGAGATGGCAACTCCTGGTGTAAGGACCACACTTTGAGTCACTATGTAGCAAATTTTTTCTGCCATAGACCAGATGGTAGATACTTTAGGTTCAGTGGACCATAGGATATTTGTTGCAGCTAGTAATTTCCACCATTGTAGCAATAAATTAGCCACTGATAGTCTGTTAAAAAATGAAAGAGGCTATGCTGTAATAAAATTTTATATGTAACAGATGATCCACTGAATTGGTTCAGCTATAATTTGCCAACAGTTGGAACTGGGTTTCCAGATCAAGTGGCATCCATTGGTCCCACTTATTTTTATTCCTTCTACCACCCTTACTGTAGTTTACATGTTTTATATCTACAAAAGACAAAGACTTGTGTGTTGTTGTCTTAGTTCTCATCCTATGTAACTACTAGTAGAAGAAGAAATTTTCACAAGCTAGGTTATTGGAGTATGCTCTCAAAGGGCATATAGGCAGGGTAGTTCCTTCCTTTCTTACTCTGCAGGTGTCACTAGCCAAAGAAGTCACCTTTGTTATGTGCCACAACCCTAAGACACTACTGTACAATCTTTACATCTATTGTTTGTATTTTTGTGTCACACACACACACAAACAGGTACACATGTTCCCACAAGAATATACCTGGGTATATTCTTGTGGGGGCATGTGTACCTGTGCATGTGGGTGTGTATGCATATGCATGTGATGCTAGAGATCGTTGCTAGTTTCTTTTTCCTCTACTATTTATATTATTTATTTAGTTATTTACTTACTTACTTACTTACTTACTAACTTACTTACTTATTTGAGTGTCTCTGTTGATCCTGAAGTACACTGACTTTACTAAGCTGGCTGGCTGGCCAATGACCTCTAGGTATCCACCCGTCTTCTCCTCCCCAATGCTTGCACATCACACTCATGCTCAGCTTTTTCCATATGTGCTGAGGAACTGAGCTCATGTCCTACACTTGAATGACAAGCACTTTACTAACATTGCTTTATTTTTCTTTATTTTTTATTTCTTCAAGTTAAATCTCAATCGCAGTCCCCACCTTCCCACCCTCAACCCCCCGTCCTCTTCCTTTTTTTTTCTTTTAAGTTTAAGGTATATCTTATTTCCCCCTACAGTTTCCCCTTTCAGTTCAACAAATGGCTCTTTCTCTTATAATAATAAATACAATACAAAACAACAGAGGTAATTAGGCCACAGTTATAAGGGTTATATGGCTTAGCTTACATTCCCAATGTCCAGTCCATATGTATTTGGCACCTGACTTTAACATTCTACTATCTAACCATCTCCATGAGTTTAAAGTTCTATATATAACTCAACATTCATACTAACTTGCAACACAATTTTAAAAGTATCTTCTGAGATCTATAACACTCTCTTGACTCCTAAACAACTCAAAATTTAATTATGAGATTCTAGCTATCTGTTCTTCAACCACCTCAGAGACCTGAGAGGTATAAATATATCTGATTTTATAGGAAGTACAGGGCCTGCAGCTTCCAAAACTAAGAAATGACATACCAGTGGCTGCCTGGACAGTTCCCATTTTCTCTCCTTACATTACAGCATTGATCTTCAGTCATTTGGCCCCGTTTCTCTGACTGACGTTGATTGTAGAGCAGGGGTTATGAAGGACTTACCTACCCTGTCTTGGCAGAGCTAGGCTGTCGACTTACCTGCTTCCAGGTTTTGTCCTTTTTGGACAGCAGTCTGTCTACAGTTGGAGCAAGGGGTTTTTCCTACCAAGAGATAGGCTTGCGACTAATTCAGTCATCTCCCACTGGAGATTCTTCGATGCTCATCTTCTACTTGGAGGAGAATAGGGGGTGCTGTCAGGAGTTGATATGTCTTGATATAAAAAAAATCTAAAGTTACAAAAACATCTTTGAATGCCATATTCTGCAGATCTCTTGAGGTTTCTGAAGAAGCCCTATCTATCTCTTATATTAGGGTAAGCAGATGTTGCTTGTCTCTTAGCAGGTTTATTTCTGATTAGCTTAGAAAGTAACTATAATAGGCTGTCATAGTACCTCACAGAATGACCAGTCTGCATAACCATTAGTTTGCATTTCTTAATTATCCTAAACAGTTTATGACAATTAGTAGTAAAAGGCCGAAACATTACATTTCATTTTTTTTCTTTACCTCTTAACCCTTCCATCCCATTTCTCTGGGGTGGGGTATCCTTATATAACAGTCCCTCATCTCAGTTGAGAGGTCGTATGAGGGCCAAGAGCCTCCTCATTCATTGGGGGTCTACGAAGCAGTACCATCAGTGAAAAGTGTCTCGTTGCCCGGGAGAGAGAACTACTAAACAAACAAACCAATAAGCAGACAATAACAAAAAAGACTAAAAAATAGAAAAAAATGTAAAATAAATTAAAAATAAAAATTAAAAATAAAATGTCTATGTCCAAGTTCCCTTTGGTGTGTTAGTTGTAGTATCGACACCTTCTACTATATAGCTAAAATCTACCATAAGTGAATAGATGCCATATGCGTCCTTCTGAGTCTGGGTTAGTTCACTCAGGATGAGCTTTTCTAGTTCCATCTATTTGGCTGCAAATTGCATAATTTCATTGTTCCTGACAGCTGAATAGTATTCCATTGTGTAGATGTACCACAGTTTTTTAACCCATTCTTCGGTTGAGGGACATCTGGGTTGTTTCCAGTTTCTAGCTGTTACAAATAAGGGTGCTATAAACATAGATGAGGAAACTTCCTTATGATTCCGTGAAGAGGCATTTGGGTGTATACCCTGAAGTGGTATGGCTGAGTCCTGAGGCAAAGCTATTCCAAGTTTTCTAAGATATCGCCAGACTGACCTCCATAGTGGTTGCACAAGCCTGCATTCCCACCAGCAATTGAGTGGGGTACCCCTTTCTCCACACCCTAGCCAGCATGTGCTGTCATTTGAGCTTTTGATCTTAGCCATTCTGACAGGTGTGAGATGGAATCTCAGAGTCGTCTTGAGTTGCATTTCTCTGATGATTAAGGATGTTGAGCATTTCTTCAAGTGTCTCTCAGCCATTAGGGATTCCTCCTTTGTGAATTCTTTATTTAGCTCTGTCCCCCATTTTTTGATTGATTTATTTGGTTTCTTGGCATTTATTTTCTTGATTTCTTTGTAGATTTTGGATATTAGCCCTCTGTCAGATGTGGGGTTGGTGAAGATTTTCTCCCGGTCTGTAGGCTGCCATTTTGTTCGAATGACAGTGTCCTTTGACTTACAGAAGGTTTTCAGTTTCATGAGGTCCCATTTATTGATTGTTGGTCTCAAGTCCTGAGCTGTTGGTGTTCTGTTCAGGAAGTTGTCGCCTGTGCCAATTAGTTCGAGGGTTTCTCCCACTTTATCTTCTAGTAGATTTAGTGTGACCGGCCTTATGTTAAGGTCTTTGATCCACTTAGACTTAAGTTTTGTACGAGGTATTAAGTATGGGTCTAATTTCATTCTTTTACAAGTGGACATGCAGTTGGACAAGCACAATTTGTTGAAGATGCTGTCCTTCTTCCATTGTGCCGTTTTGGCTTCTTTGTCAAAAATTAGGTGGCCATAAGTGTGTGGGTCTATTTCTGCATCTTCAATTCAATTCCACAGATCTACTGGTCTGTTTCTATACCAATACCATGCTGTCTATACAACTATTGCTCTGTAGTACAGCTTGAAATCTAGGATGGTGATACCTCCAGATGTTTTTTTTTTTTTTTTTTTTTTTTTTATTGTACAGGATTGATTTAGCTATTCTGGGCTTTTTGTTGTTCCATATGAAATTGAGAATAGCTCTTTCCAAGTCTATAAAAATTGTGTTGTTATTTTGAAAGGAATTGCGTTGAATCTATATATTGCTTTTGGTAGGATGGCCATTTTTATTATGTTTATCCTACCTATCCATGAGCATGGGAGATCTTTTCATCTTCTAAAGGCCTCTTCCATTTCTTTCTTCAAGGGCTTGAAATTCATGTTGTACAGGTCCTTTACTTGCTTGGTTAGAGTTACCACCAGGTATTTTATGTTGTTTGTGGCTATTGTGAAGGGCGTTGTTTCCCTTATTTCTTCCTCAGCCCATTTGTTTGTTGTATAAAGAAGGGCTTCTGATTTTTTTGAATAATTTTGTATCCAGCCACCTTGCTGAAGGTGTTTATCAGCTGTAAGAGTTCTTTGGTGGAATTTTTGGGGTCGCTTATGTATACTATCATATCATCTGCAAATAGGGATAATTTGACTTCTTCGTTTCCGATGTTTATCCCCTTGATCTCCTTTAGTTGTCTTATTGCTCTAGCAAGAACTTCAAGTACTATATTGAAGAGATATGGTGAAAGTGGACATCCTTGTCTTGTCCCTGAGTTTAGAGGAAATGCTTCAAGTTTCTCTCCATTTATTTTGATGTTCCCCACTGGCTTGCTGTATATTGCCTTTATTATTTCTAGGTACGGTCCTTGTATGCCCGTTCTCTCCTGAACTTGTAGCATGAAGGGGTGTTGGATTTTGTCAAATGCTTTTTCTGCATCTAGCGAGATTATCATGTGGTTTTTTACTTTCATCTTGTTTATATGGTGAATACGTTGATAGACTTTTGTATGTTGAACCATCCCTCCATTCCTGGGATGAAGCCTACTTGATCATGGTGTATGATACTTTTGATGTGTTCTTGAATTCAGTTTGCTAGTATTTTATTAAGTATTTTTGCATCTATGTTCATGAGGGAGATTGGTCTGAAGTTCTCTTTCTTTGTTGTGTCTTTCTGTGGTTTAGGAATCAGGGTGACTGTGGCCTCATAGAATGAGTTTGGCAATGTTCTTTCAGATTCTATTTTGTGAAACAGTTTGAAAAGTATTGGTGTTAGCTCCTCTTTGAAGGTCCGGTAGAATTCCAAGCTAAAGCCATCTGGCCCTGGACTTTTTTTGGTTGGGAGGTTTTTAATGACTGTTTCTATTTCCTTAGGGGTTATAGGGCTGTTTAATCTGTTTATCTGATCTTGATTTAGCTTCGGTAGGTGGAAGCTATCAAGAAAATTGTCCATTTCACTTAAATTTTCAAATTTGGTGGAGTATAGATTTTTAAAGAAGGATCCAAATATTCTCTGGATTTCCTCAATGTCTGTTGTTATTTCACCCTTTTCATTTCTGATTTTGTTGATTGTGTTTTCTCCCTCTGTCTTTTAGTTAATTTGGCTAAGGGACTGTCTATTTTGTTGATTTTCTTGAAGAACCAACTCTTGGTTTCATTGATTCTTTGTATAGTTCTTTTTGTTTCTAAGTTGTTTATTTCAGCCCTACGTTTGATGATCTCCTGCCTTCTGCTCCTCTTGGGAGTGTTTGCTTCTTTTTTTTTCCAATTCACCCAGTTTAGCTGTTAATTTGCCAATATGACCTGTCACAATTTTCTTTTTGAAGGCACTTAGTGCTATGAATTTTCCTCGTAGTACAGCTTTCATTGTGTCCCATAGGTTTGGGTCTGTTGTGTCTTCATCTTCATTGGATTTATTTCTTCCCTAACCCAGTGGTCCTCTAGTAAAGAGTTGTTCAATTTCCATGTGAGTGTAGGCTTTCTGTTGATTCATTTGCTATTGTAGTCCAGCTTTATTCCATGGTGGTCTGATAAGATACAAAGGGTTATTTCAATTTTCTTGTATCTGTTGAGGCTATCTTTGTGTCCAACTATATGGTCGATTTTGGAGAAGGTTCTGTGAGGTGCTGAGAAGAAGGTGTATTCTTTTTTGTTTGGGTGAAACGTTCTGGAGATATCTGTTAGGTCCATTTGGTTCATGATCTCTGTTATACTTATTATTTCTCTGTTTGGCTTCTGTCTTGATCATCTGTCCATAGTAGTGAGTGAGGTGTTGAAGTCTCCCACTATTAAAGTGTTTGGATAGATGTGTGATTTAAGTTTTGGAAGTGTTTCTTTTATAAATGTAGGTGCCTTTGTATTTGTGGCATAGATGTTCAATATTGAGATGTCCTCTTGGTGGATATTTCCTTTAATGAGTATGAATTGCCCTTCTCTGTCTTTTTTTATTAACTTCAATTGGAAGTCTATTTTGTTTGATATTAGGGTGGCTACTCCAGCTTGTTTCCTGGGTCCATTTGCTTGGAAAACCTTTTCCCAGCCCTTTACTCTGAGATAGTGTTTATCTTCAATAGTGAGGTATGTTTCTTGTATACAGCAAAAAGATGGGTCTTCTTTACGGATCCAGTCTGTAAGTCTATGTCTTTTTATTGGCGAGTTGAGTCCATTGATGTTGATGGATATTAGTGACCAGAGATTGTTATTTCCCATTATTTTTGTATAGCTGGCTGTCTAGTGTTTCTTTGTTTAGTTGCTGTGGAGGTTTCTATTTCCTCTGTTTTCTTGGGTGTAGTTATCTTCTCTGTGTTGGAATTTTCCTTCTAGGATCTTCTGTAGGCCTGGGTTTGTGAGGAGATATTGTTTGAACTTGATTTTGTCATGGAATATCTTGTTTTCTCCATCTATATTGATAGAGAGTTTTGCTGGATATAGTAGTCTGGCTGGGCACCTATGTTCTCTCAGGGCTTGTAGGACATCCGTCCAGGCCCTTCTAGCTTTTAAAGTTTCTCAAGAGAAGTCAGGTGTGATTCTGATGGGTCTGCCATTGTATGTGACTTGGCCTTTTTCTCTTACGGCTTTTAATATCCTTTCTTTGTTCTCTACATTTGGAGTTTCTATTATTATGTGGCGAGAGGAGTTTCTTTTCTGATCTAATCTGTTTGGTGTTCTGTAAGCCTCTTGGATTTTTAGTGGCATCTCTTTCTTTAGGTTTGGGAAGTTTTCTTCTATGATTTTGTTGAAGATATTTCCTGGACCATGGAGTCGGGAGTCTTCTCTTTCCTCTATGCCTATAATTCTTAGGTTCCATCTTTTCATTGAGTCTTTGATTTCTTGGATGTTGTGGGTGAGAGATTTTTTTAGCTTTCTCATTTTCTTTGGATGTTGTACTGATTTCTTCCACCGAATCTTCCATGCCTGAGATCCTGTCTTCCATCTCTTGCATCCTATTTTTCATACTCACATCTGTGGTTCCTCCTCTCTTCTCTTGATTCTCCATTTCCTCTTTTAACTCTGACTGTTTTCTTTATTGTTTCCATTTCTATTTTCATGTCTTGAATGGTATTTTTGGTTTGTATATTTCCTTCTCCAGTTTGCTTGTTTTTGCCTGGAGATCTTTCATTGTTTTGTCCTTTTCCTGCTCAAGCTGAGTCACCTTGGCTTGGAGCTCTTTAATGTTGTTATTCATTGTTTTGACTTGTATAATTGTGGCTTCTTTGAATTCCTTCATAGTTTTAAGTTCTTCTTGAAGGGACTCTATCGCTTTCCATAATGTAGAATTGTCATTGTTTTCATGTGTTTCAGTTGTGGTGAGGTGGTTCGGGCTGGACGGAATAGCGTTGCTTTCTTTTTTGGAGACATTTCACTCTGTTTTTTTTTTTTTTTTTTTTGATCTGGGGCCTCTGGCCATGTGGAATTTTTTTGCTGTCTTCTGGACTTGGGTCCAAAGGGGGCGCTTTGGTATAGGGTTTGAGTTGCCTTACTTTACCCCTATAAGGTGAGTCATTCAGCCCTGCTTCCCAGGTGGAGACCTAACCAATACAGTTGGCAGAGCTGTGTACAAGTAAGCTCTGATTCCCTGCCTGAAGGGCCCGTACTAGTACAAAAGTCCGATAGACCACAGTTTCAGATATCTTGCAGTTTGCCTGGGGTTGGTTCCTATAGCGGGTAAATCTGCAGTTCAGCTCCAATAGCCTTGCCATTCCCGCGGCTTTTAAACTGGTCAGTTTCATCACAGACTGCGATCTGCATTCTGAAGGCACTTTGCAGTGGAGCTGCACTCACTTCCAAGGGTCGAAACCTTTTGCCGGATAGTTGGATAATATGTGTGAGACCTGGGAGTGCCCAGCAGGGTGGGGATTATCTCTGCATGGGTTCTGAATCTGCCCGCTGGGTATTAGGTTGGAACTTAATGGGAGTCTCTCCTGTTGGTGGACGAGTGATCCCGATTCCCGGGTCCAGCAGCTTCCTTGCGCGTCCAAGAGTGGGAAGGAGAGTCCTGTCCAGGAATCTTCCATGGTCCCTGGGTAGCTGGGTGAGGTTTAGAAGGGGTTGTGCCCTTTGTACAGCATCCTGCAACACTTGCCACCTTGTGACTGTTAACCCCGAAATCAAAATACGTCCGCGCAGGCCGCCGCCATCTTGAATCCCTCCGATACTGTTCTAGGAATCTTCTTGGGGTATCCACCTCTCAGGGGCACTGCACAGCCCGAGAAAATGTATTGGAGCCCTGCAGCTCAGCACCTTTTCTGTCACTCCAAAGAGGCATGGAAGTCATGGACCCCACCTCCCGCTCACCTCTCTTGCTGGCCTCTCTGCCCACCAGCCACTGGATCCTCACATTCTTTGCCCTCAGCCAGAAGTGGATATTGCTTTATTTTTCTTAACTCTAGCATTTTGTCTCATGAACAGAAATTTGATAGAATCTTAAGTAATTTCATGCAAAAGTTCTCAAATCAAGGTTCGCTGACTAGCAGCATGTGCATCATATGATAACCTAGAAGATATTCAACTATAAAGACTTGGCACCAGATGTGCCAGTCAGGGAATCTGTGAGTGAGCCTAGCAACACCTGACTTACTAAGTTTTCTTCAAGATTGTTATCTATGCTCTATTATGAGGACAACTGGAAATGGTACTGACATATGAAATGTGGGCAATACTTTGTACTTTTAGGAGCAGAAGAAGGAAACACATGACAGGGATAAATGGCTTCAGCTCTGGTATTGAAAAAACTGGTTCTTTGGTTAGCTTTGTGGCCAAAGACAAACAGCTTCTTTGAACCAGTTTCTTCATTTGAAAAACAAAATCATAAAAGTGAAGTCAACAGCCTAGCTCTGCCAAGACAGGGTAGGCAAGTCCTTCATAATTCCTGCTCTGCAATCAATGTATGTCAGAGAAACAGGGCCACATTTTGACCAGTTTCACTGTGTTTAAATTTATTAGTATTTTTCCTTGTTTTATTTATTACCATGCAAGGTTATATTAGTTCATTTTTATGCAAATATACAAAGTACGTGGAACATTTTCCCTATGCCATGCTACCCTCCCCTGCAGGTCCCTCCCACCCCCATCAGTTCCCTTTATTTTCCTAGGGAGTTTCACTTCTACTTTCCCCCTGCTCTACGCATTTCATTGTATGGAGCTATAAAGCCTCTGCATAGCAAACATAAGTTCTGTAAAGCTGCCACTACCTTCAGTGCCAACCTAGACCATCTGAATCAGTATTCTTAAGGCTAGGATTTTGGGATATATTTTTAATATTTTTATATTAGTGCAATATGAAACTTACAGAATGAGTGTAAAATTAAATATAAACTATTGTTGCTCCTATTTAGCATCGCACTGGAGGTTGTAGTTAGACGTATTTTGAAGACAAATAAATAAAAGAAATCCAGATTGGAAACAAAAAACTATTTCTATTTGACAGTTTGATTTTGTATATAGAAAATGCTAATAGGTGGGCTAGGAGGAGGAGTATTGACCTGTAAAATTCAGGTGTCAGGCAAGAGGAACAATGCGAGAGACTGAAGGTAGCTTTCAATTGAGATGAATCCATGCTGGCTGAATTAGAAGCCGACCTGACAGAAAGAAGAAATTCTTTTTTTTTAATATTTATTTATTACTTCAGGTTAAATCTCCATCACAGTGTCCTCTTTCCACCCCTCCCAATCCCGCCCTCCCATCCTATACACCCTTCTCTGGAGTGGAGTGTCTCTACCTAACAGTCCCCCGCTCCAGTTCAGCAGTCATATGAGGGCCAAGAGCCTCCTCATACACTGGGAACCTACAAGGCAGCCCCACTAAGGCAAAGTGTCTCATTGACAGGGAGAAAAAGAAAAAGTCTATGTCCATGTTCCCTTTGGTGCATTGGTTGTAGTATAGATATCCTATACTATAAAGCTAAAATCTGACTATAAGTGAATAGATGCCATGTGCATCCTTCTGAGTCTGGGTTAGCTCACGCAGAATGAGCTTCTCTAGTTCCATCCATTTGGCTACGAATTGCATGATTTTGTTGTTTCTGATGTCTGAGTAGTATCCCATTTTGTATATGTACCACAGTACTTAATTCCATTCTTCAGTTGAGGGATATCTGGGTTGTTTCCAGTATCTAGCTATTACAAATAAGGCTGCTATGAACATAGATAAGGAAACTTCCTTGTGATTTGGTGAGGAATCAAATTCTAAGAGACCAACTTGCAATACAATGGGGAAGCCATCAAGGGTACGCATGTATTGATGGTCAGCATGTACAAACTGTCACCACGACTCAGAACTTAGAACACATGCCAGACAGATACACTATGAACTTTGCAAGCTCAAACGGGGGTCCTTCTTTTCTAAATTTTCAGTGGAAAAGATCAAAAGAAGGAAAAAGAAAAAGATCATCCCACTCGGAAGAGAGGGAGAAAAATAACCTGTAGGCTGAGGATGAGGACAGAAGAGATGGATCAGGTGGCTTGCTTCTGCACTGAATGAAGACAAATGGGCAGCAAATTCTGGAGAATACATCCGTTCTCTGGAACACTTGCCTCTCCATCAGTGCCCAGCCAAGGACTGTCAGGCTGGAGTGGCGCTTTTGTGCATCTGCATGCTGTGCTCCTGTTGCCATAGTGATAGGGCCATAAGTCATGTCTGCTGCTGCTGTACAGAGGCGTTGTGATTTATGCTAGCCTGGCTGGAATTGTAAACTTTTTTTTTTTTTAATGTTCAAAATCTGCCACAGCAAAGGAAGTAGAGAGGCTCAGACTCATTTTAAAGGGTGGACAGAGTGTTGTCAGACCTTGATTTCTCACCCTGGCCATGATGTTTCCATGTGGAACAATGGAACCTGTGTGTGCAATGTGTACAACTTCTTTCTGACTCCAGTCACAGGAGTTTGAAACACTTGGGGCAGGTGTTCAGCACTAAATCAGGCTGCTTCTGCTGTCCCCAGAATATCCCTGTGTCCTCTCTATAAGCTGCCTTCAAACATCCCTGCTGTTTTCCTTGCGCCTATTTATGGCTAACAATCTACTCTAGGATTAATGGAAAGGACTTAAAGAAAAACAGAGCTTGGATTTGAAACCTCACCTCAACTTTTTCATCTGTTTAATGGGGACACTATACCATCATAGAATGCAGAACTTCTCAACTTTGACATCCTTGATATTTGACATTGGTTTACTTGTTATTGGAGGATGGATGTCCTTTCCTTTGTGGGATATCTAGAAGCATGCCTGTCTCATATCCACTAGGTGACAATAGCATCCTGTAGGTTGTAAACAAAAGAAATGCTCCCACAATTTACCAAATGTCTGTAGGGGTGTTTCCAAACCACTCATTTGAAAATCTTTTAAAGATGAAGTGAGGCTTCTCTTTTTGACCTATGATACTTCCAGTTTTGTAAGCATTAAGACATTTCCCCAGGAAAGAAGAGCAATGGTTCAATTGTTAAGAGTCCTTGTTGCTGTCTCTTCAACATAGTACTTGAAGTCCTAGCTAGAGCAGAAAGACAACTAAAAGAATTCAAGGGGATACAAATTGGAAAGGAAGAAGTCAAATTATTCCTATTTGCAAATGATATGATAGTATACATAAGTGAGCCCCAAAATTGCACCAGAGAACTAATACAACTGATAAACACCTTCAGCAAGATGGCTACATATAAAATTAACTAAAAATAAACAAACAAACTAAAAAAAAACAGAAGCCCTTCTGTATACAAAAGATAAATGGTCTGAAATAGAAATTAGGAAAACAATACCCTTCACAAAGCCACAAACAATATAAAATACCTGGGGGTAACTCTAATTAAGCAAATGAAAGACCTGTATGTCAAGAACTTCAAGTCCTTGAAGAAAGAAATTGAAGAGGCCATAAGAAGAGGGAAAGATCTCCCATGCTCATGAATAGGTAGGATCAACATAATAAAAATGGACCTCCTACCAAAAGCAATATACAGATGCAATGTAATTCCAATCAGTATACCAACACAATTATTTATAGACCTGGAAAAAAACAATTCTCAACTTCATATGGAACAACAAAAAAGCCAGAATAGCAAAATCTATCTTGTACAATTAAAAAAATATCAGGAGATATCACCATACCAGATTTCAGGCTGTACTACTGAGCAATAGTAATAAAAACAGCATAGTACTGGTATAGAAACAGACCAGTGGATCATGGAATCGAATTGAAGACCCATAAATGAACTCACACAACTATAGTCATTTAATTTTGACAAAGGAGCCAAAACCATACAATGGAAAAAGGACAGCATCTTCAACAAATGGTGCTGGTATAACTGGATGTTGACATGCAAAAGAATGAAAATAAACCCTTACTTATCAGCCTGCACAAAACTTAAGTCCAAGTGGATCAAAGACTTTAACATAAGGCCCAACACACTAAATCTAATAGAAGAGAAAATGGAAAAAAGCCTCAAACTCATTGGCACAGGTGACAACTTCCTGAACAGAATACCAACAGCTCAGGCTCTAAGACCAACAATCAATAAATGGGACCTCATGAAACTGAAAAGCTTCTGAAAGGCAAAAGACACTGTCACGGCAACCTACAGATTGGGAAAAGATCTTTACCAGCCCTACTTCTGACAGAGGGCTAATATCCATAATTTACAAAGAATTCAAGAAATTAAATGCAAAGAAACCAAATAATCCAATCAAAAAATGGGGAACAGAATTAAACAGAGAATTCACAAAGGAGGAATCACTAATGCCTGAGAGACAATTGAAGAAATTCTCAACATCCGTAATCATCAGAGAAATGCAAGTAAAGATGACTCTGAAACTCCATCTTACACCTGTCTGAATGGCAAAGATCAAAAGCTCAAATGACAGCACATGCTGGTGAGGTTCTGGAGAAAGGGGAACCCTCCTCCATTGCTGGTGGGAGTGAAAATTTGTAAAACCACTATGGAAATCAGTCTGGCGATATCATAGAAAACTTGGAATAGCTCTACCTCAAGACACAGCCATACCACTTCTCGGTACACATCCAAAGGATTCCTCACCAAACCACAATGACGTTTCCCCATCTATGTTCATAGCAGCCTTATTTGTAATAGCTAGAAACTGGCAACAACCCAGATGTCCCTCAAGTGAGGAATGGATAAAAAAAATACTGTGGTACATCTACACAATGGAATCATTCAATTTGCAGCCAAATGGATGGAACTAGAAAAGCTCATCCTGAGTGAGCTAACCTAGACTCCGAAAGATGCACACATCTATTCACTTACAGTCATATTTTAGCCATATAGTACAGGGTAACTATATTACAACCAATGCACCAAAAGGAACAGGAATATGGATTTTGTTACCTGATAATGAGATGCTTTGCCATAGTGGTGTTGCCTCGTAGGCCCCCAGTATATGAGGAAGCTCTTAGCCCTCATATGACTGCTGAATCTGGGCGGGGGACTGATATGTAGGGACACTCCACTCTGGAGGAGTAGAGCAGAATGAAGAGGGGGAAGAGAGTGGGAGGTGGAACTGGGAGGAGTGAAAAGAGGGCACTGTGATGGAGATATAACCTGAAATAATAAATAACCATTAAAAAAAGAGTACTTGTTGCTCTTGCAGAGGATCAGCTCTCAATTCCCATTATGCACATGGTGTCTCACAACCATCTGTATGTCTAGTTTGAAGACATCATAAGTCTCCTAATCTCTGTAGGCAGTAGGCACACACATAGTGCACACATATCTACAGGCAAATCCCCCATATACACACAATACACTACAATAAAATAAGTCTAAAAAATATATTAAAGTGGCTTAACAGGCCAAGTGTGGTGCACACACCTTTAATCCCAGCTCTTGAGAGGCAGAGGTAGGTAGATCTCTGTGAGTTCAAGCCAGGCTGGTCTACAGAGTGAGTTCCAGGAGAGCCAGGGCTATTATACATGGAAACTCTGTCTCAAAAGGGACACCCCACCCCAGAAAAATGGGATGGAAGGGTTAGAGTGTAAAGAAAAAAAATGAAATGTGAAGTTTTGGCCTTTTTCTACTAATTGTCATAAACTGTTTAGGATAATTAAGAAATGCAAACTAATAGTCATGCAAGCCGGTCATTGTGTTAGGTACTATGACAGTCTATTATAGTTATTTTCTAAGCTAATCAGAAATAAACCTGCTAAGAGACAAGCAACATCTGCTTATCCTAATATAAGAGATAGATAGGGCCTCTTCAAAAACCTCAAGAGATCTGCAGAATATGGCATTCAAAGATGTTTTAGTAACTTTAGATTTTTTTTTATATCAAGACATATCAACTCCTGACAGCACCCCCTATACTACTCCAAATAGAAGATGAACATAGAAGAATCTCCAGTGGGAGATGATTGAATTAGTCACAAGCCTATCTCTTGGCAGGAAAAACCCCTTGCTCCAACTGTAGACAGAATGCTGTCCAAAAAGGACAAAACCTGGA
>CAJQZJ010000275.1:1561881-1578352 GCA_907164525.1 Lophiomys imhausi | reverse complement strand
TCCAGGTTTTGTCCTTTTTGGACAGCATTCTGTCTACAGTTGGAGCAGGGGGTTTTTCCTGCCAAGAGATAGGCTTGTGACTAATTCAATCATCTCCCACTGGAGATTCTTCAATGTTCATCTTCTATTTGGAGTAGTATAGGTGGTGCTGTCAGGAGTTGATATGTCTCGATATTAAAAAAAAAAATCTAAAGTTACGAAAACATCTTTGAATGCCATTTCTGCAGATCTCCTGAGGTTTTTGAAGAAGCCCTATCTATCTCTTATATTAGGATAAGCAGATGTTGCTTGTCTCTTAGCAGGTTTATTTCTGATTAGCTTAGACAATAACTATAATAGACTGTCATAGTACCTAACACAATGACCGGCTTGCATGACTATTAGTTTGCATTTCTTAATTATCCTAAACAGTTTATGACAATTAGTAGCAAAAGGCCGAAACTTCACATTTCATTTTTTTTTCTTTACACTCTAACCCTTCCATCCCATTTCTCTGGGGTGGGGTGTCCCTATATAACAGTCCCTCATCTCAGTTCAGAGGTCGTATGAGGGCCAAGAGCCTCCTCATTCATTAGGGGTCTACAAGGCAGTACCACCAGTGAAAAGTGTCTCATTGCCTGGGAGAGAGAACTAAAAAACAAACAAACAAACAAATAAGCAGACAAACAGATAAAAAAGGATAAAAAATAGAAAAAAATGAAAATAAAAATAAATAAAAAATAAAAAGTCTATGTCCATGTTCCCTTTGGTGTGTTAGTTGTAGTATCAATATCCCCTACTATATTCCTAAAACCCTACTATAAGTGAATAGATGCCATTCTATTTTGTAAATGTACCACAGTTGTTTAAATACATTTTAGTTTTTATACATTTAAGTTATCTATGTGTATACTGACAAGACACTTGAGATGCTTACATATTTAACTATTAAAAATAGGGACACTCCACTCCAGAGGAGTGGGATGGAAGGGATAGGGTGTAGAGGGTGGGAGGGCTGGACTGGGAGGGGTGGAAAGAAAATAATCATGTTATGAATCTTGAATTCTTTTCTGAAGCACGTTTGAGTTGTACCTTAACTTGCCAGTCATGATGTACAATACATGTGAAAACTCAGGAGAGAACAAAGAGTATGAATAAAATCTCCTACTGAAAAGTGTCCAGGAATAGCTTAACAAGAGTTCTGACACGGGAATCAGATTTAGGCCAAATAATTATGGTTGTAGCATAGCAATAATAATGACCAATGGTTCATGCAAAACATTGCCCATTGCCTAAATAGTGTGTGGCAGAGCTGGGGTGCCATCATGTTAGATACCAAAAAGTGAGCTCTGCCTAGGTATATCCTGAAATGGCTAGATTTCCATGCTGATCTAGACTAGGGGAATCTGTGTCAACGACCATAGACACACAGGAATCACAGGAATATTCCTGTTCATTATTCTATTCACAGTACCCAATGAAAAGCTAGATTGCCATAATCCTTTACTTTGTTTGACTAATATACTCTTTTGTGCTTCCTGAGTCTTCTCTGCCCATTGTAGATTATGGTGGAGACCTGTTCACCTGGGATGACTTCAGTACTGGAATACCATAGCAAGCTGTTCCATATAAATGATGCTGGATGCCTATAAGAACACAGAGACTTATTAAAAATTGGGTGGGTAGAATGTAGAGCTCATCAGCTGGTTAAGTGAAGAAAGGCCAGTTCCCACTTTCACCTCCCTCCAATTATGTCCATTCTTTGAAAGAGGCCCACTTTTTCTGTTACTTGGTTTAACTTGTGTAGAATCTGAACCTTGAAGGACTATTGTGGTATTGCTTGAAGTATGTCTAAAGGAATGCAGGCAACATACCTGTTCCTAATATATCAGTATTGGGGAGGGGACAATATGTGGAATTTGCTTCCAAATATTTTTCACATACATTAAAACATCCAACAACACCTATAGAAAAAGTGCTATCTGGGACATTGGCATAGCTACTTCAATTATAGCAAGATAATTTCTCTAACTTTTCAATTTATGGGTTATTTTTCATTTTTACTTTATTCCACTTACCCCAAAGTGCTGCTGCTACATGAAATCATTTGAACAATTGTAGCTTGCGGCACTACTTTAGAGTAAACTCTGTGAAGCAGGTTATCTATATACTGAGGGATCGGGTGATAATTAAAGGTAACACAGGAGTATCAGCAGAACAATATTTGTTGATAATATAAAAATATCTTCCCAGTAGCAAAATAACTGAATCAACTAGTATTTAAAGTTCTCTGGAGTCTTTCCCTAAGCTATGTACAGTGTTTTGAATGGATGATATTCAATCTACGACCTTAAGCAACACACGGATCACCAGGTGAGATTAGAGTGGTGTCCTTGTCTGCAACTAAGTGCATTCGGTTCACTGTTTTCTAATTTAGGAAGAAATACTCTGACAAGGTTAATGATGCAACCACGGAATATGCCTTTAGTGGATGCCAGGAGGACAAATTAACAAAAAGCTTCTTAGAAGAAGTGGCCCTGCTGAAAAACTAGTAGATGAGGAGGAGTATCCCAGGGGAAAAGGGGACTGTGTGTGTGCCAAGGGCCAGCTGTGCACAAGGTAAGGATATAGGAGAGTGCTTGGCATTTTGAGAACATAAATAACAAGAGCGGATATGGGAAGAGATAGGGTGACCAAAGAGATTGTCCTCCCTCCCCAGTTTGGATTGAGAAATATGTGTCATCTTATACAATTTTTAATTTTTTTTAACATCTAACTTGTCAGACATTTGTTACAGAAAATCTATTTTTATGTTTATATTTCAGGGCACAAAACATTTTATAACATTAACTCAGATTAAGTTATGTATGTTTAAAAAACCTATAGTTAGCTGAAAAGCTGCTTAACCATCTCTAGAACACTCAAGTTATGATTTTAAAAATTTCAACTAGCCGGGCAGTGGTGGCGCACGCCTTTAATCCCAGCACTTGGGAGGCAGAGGCAGGTGGATCTTTGCGAGTTCGAGGCCAGCCTGGTCTACAAAGTGAGTCCAGGACAGCCAGGGCTACACAGAGAAACCCTGTCTCGAAAAACCAAAAAAAAAAAAAAAAAATTTCAACTAATTAGGAACATGATAGGTTTTAAGGGTTTCACTGGTTTTTTTTTTAATCAGAAAATATTTTGAAAATTGAATTTCCTAAAACCTGAAAGAAATTGTAAAAGGTACTAGAATAAATGAGAAGGTCCTCATACAACCTACTGAAAGCTTTTCCAAGCCAGAACAAGAAAGTGGTGCTGTGACCAGACTCTGGAGCAAATATTCCCAGTGGTTTTGTACCACAGTGTTTAAAAACATCATATTTTAATTTCAGGCCTGATAAACTAAAGATGTCCCTCAAAACTAATTACACTATTATTTTGGATCAGAGTTTGTGGCTGACAACATCTGTTAGAATCTCAATTGTGCTTCCTAATTAAGGAACCAAGTCTAGTTGATGAAAAACAAAGTTTAATTCAAAGGGAGCTGTATTACTGTGAAAATAACCAAATAATTTTCCTCCACAAATAGTCTCCTTGGGAGAAGAGGTTTTCAGTGGGAACAGAGCTCCCAAAAAGTCTGTATCATGCATCTACTGTGCATTTTATTATTATTTTTCCCATTTACTGGGTCTTTCCTGTTACTTTTTAAAAATAAATTATTTATTTGTTGCTTCAGGTTACATCTCCATCATATTGTCCTCTTTGCCCCCTTCCTAGCCCCGCCCTCCCACCCTCTAAGCCCTAACCCTCCCATCCCACTCCTCTGGAGTGGAGTGTCCCTACATAACAGTCCCTCACCCCAGTTCAGAAGTCATATGAGGGCCAAGAGCCTCCTCATACATTGGGGGCCTACAAGGCAGTACCACCAGTGAAAAGTGTCTCATTGCCAGGGAGAGAAAACTAAAAAACAAACAAACAAACAAAGTCTATGTCTATGTTCCCTTTGGTGCATTGGTTGTAGTATAGATATCCTGTACTATATAGCTAAAATCCTACTATAAGTGAATAGATGCCATATGCATCCTTCTGAGTCTGGGTTAGCTCACTCAGGATGAGCTTCTCTAGTTCCATCCATTTGGCTGCAAATTGCATAATTTCATTGTTTCTGATAGCTGAGTAATATTCCATTGGGTAGATATACCACAGTTTTTTAATCCATTCTTTGCTTGAGGGACATCTGGGTTGTTTCCAGTTTCTAGCTATTACAAATATGGCTGCTATGAACATAGATGAGGAAACTTCCTTAAGATTCTGTGAGGAGACATTTGGGTGTATACCCAGAAGTGGTATGGCTGGGTCCTGAGGCAAAGCTATTCCAAGTTTTCTAAGATATAGCCAGACTGACCTCCATAGTGGTTGCACAAGCCTGCACTCCCATCAGCAATGGAGTAGGGTTCCCCTTTCTCCACACCCTCCCCAGCATGTGCTGTCATTTGAGCTTTTGATCTTAGCCATTCTGACAGGTGTGAGATGGAATCTCAGAGTCGTCTTGAGTTGCATTTCTCTGATGATTAAGGATGTTGAGCATTTCTCCAAGTGTGTCTCGGCCATTAGGGATTCCTACTTTGTGAATTCTCTACTTAGCTCTCTCCCCCATTTTTGATTGGATTATTTGGTTTCTTGGCATTTAATTTCTTGAGTTCTTTGTAGATTTTGGATATTAGCCTTCTGTCAGATGTGGGGTTGGTGAAGACTTTCTCCCAGTCTGTAGGCTGCCGTTTTATTTGAATGACAGTGTCTTTTGCCTTACAGAAGCTTTTCAGTTTCATGAGGCCCCATTTATTGATTGTTGCTGAAGCATTTGGGTTTGAGGGAAGTCAAGGCAGTTCTAAGCAGAGACAGGAATGGTTCAAACTATACAGAGCTTGTGCATAGCTTGTTTGTGGATAGAGGAGGTACTGAAAGCAAGGATGCTAATTAAGAAAAAAGTGTAACTCAGGGATGTCAGTGAAGATGGAGGAGTGCATACCTTTGGGACACAGGAGTACAGATGGATCTCTTGCGTGCCTCTACAGATTCACCCTTAACTCATCCTTCCCCTGACTTGGACCTCAAAATGGTGAGTCACCCCATTGAACTTCTTCATCTGGTTTTCCACTGGACTTATTTCTCCCTCTGTGTGAGGCAGAATTTCTCAACACCTTTTATGAAATGTCACAGTGAGTTGTTTGTATCACTGACTGACTGCCACAGTCCCATGGAATTATCATTCCACGTTCTAGTAACATTGTCCTCACCTTGGCCCATTCATACCTGCAGCTGATACAGACACAGGCTTAGTCACCACAGGCTGCATATCCTTTGTTGTTTTTTTTGTTAAGAATTTCTCCAAAACTTTTGGGGAAAATGCTTCCCATTTGAGCACACCATCTCTTTGTTGCTGGGTTTCTCTTTGATATTGGTTTCTTCTGTTGGTGAGAGAAAAGAAGTCATATGTATTCACTGAAATGTTTGGACACTTCTGACCAAATAGTGCCTCCTCTCTCCCTCTCTCTCTCTCTCTCTCTCTCTCTCTGTCTCTCTCCCTCCCTCTTTCCCTCCCTCCCTCTCTCTCTCCTCTCTCTCTCTCTCTCTCTCTCTCTCTCTCTCTCTCTCTCTCTCTGTGTATGTGTGTGTGTCCACTCAGCCTCAGGAAATGCAGCTTAGATGAAAACAATAATTGCTCATCTTAACTTTTTTTCTGGTCATTGATACTCCAGAGTTGCTATTTGCATAACTGAAAATGTTGCTTATGATGGTGAGTCCAAGAGAGAATTACTAGGAAATCTTGTGAAACCAATACACATGGCACAGCAGAGATTATGACATAACTACAGGGAAGAGTTCATCCTATCAACTTTTGACCACCTGTCTGATGTCAGGTGGATGGGGTGGGGGGAAAGCATCTCTTCTCTCTGTGTGCTTATGGTTGTTTACACATATCTTTAGAATACTACAAAAGTGTTTGAGACTCATTTCATGTGGGTAGTTTCTATCCTAGAATTCACTTTTAATATAGATGACAATGATTGTGTCAGACAGAATCCAGGAAGCACTTGCATAGGAGGCTTCAACTTTGCTACAAACCAGTAATTTATCTCAGCAAATATATTAGCACAAAGATGAGATTTTGCTAAATATGTCCCCCAAGATAACAGATCAGTAAAAAGGCATTGGATAAGACAATTCTACTGTTAATTCATCTTGAACATTTCCATTTATATGGCTGTCTTTTCTTTGTGTCTCAGTAACCAGTACTCTCTTTTTATTTGACAGGAGAACAATATCATGAAGTCACAAAACAGAAAATTAGAAGCACCTATCTTAGCATTAGAAATCTTCCCAAAGTACTATTTAGGTAGTGTTTAGCTATTTAAATGAGTTGGCATGTGGAAAGTCTACTATCCACCATTTCTGTTTAGTCCATTAAGATAGACTGATCAGACCAGGGAGAGTTTGGACGACATAGGGTGGAGTGACAGTCAGTTTGATCCTTCCTTTGCTGGTGTTTTATTTTGTGGTCCTGTCACCTAATGATGAATGACTAAGCCAAAGGAACTCTTTTAACACATGTCAGACCAATAATATTCCTTCCCTGGAATTCTTCAAAATCCATCTCATGGAAGAAAAGCATTACTTCTTTGTGGTAAGAAGCACATATATTTAATGACACATAAGTATTACCACCACTCCCCTGTAAGACAGAAGACAGCAGGAAATGAAAGGGAATCAGTTGCAGAGTATGAGAGAATAAAACCATCATAATAGAAAAATGAAGAAAGACAGAATCTTAGCTGTATTTTCCTTAATCTTCTCCTGTGTAAGCATATCTCTCACCTTTCCCAAGACAGCATTCCAATGTAAGTCTCATTGCAGTCATTCAATCCAAGTAGTTTTTCCCTGAAACTTAAATCACTCTGTGTTATATCAAGCAGAAAAAATGCTCTTCAGGGAAGGAGGTCGTACAGTGTGATGGATGAAGCATGGGTCAGAAGTCTTCACTCCGTTTCCAGTGATTTCCCCCTCAGCAACTGGTCTGCTTAAGCCCTTAGAAAGTCAACTTCCTTATCTGAGAAATAGGAGATTAAAAATAGGCTTGCAGCCTGGGGAGGTGGCTCAGTTAGTAAAGTGCTTGGCATGCAAGCAGGATGACCTGAGTTAGATATCTAGCACCCTCACCAAACAAACACAGCAACTAGAAACATGCACAGCATCAGGTACTTGTAATCCCAGTGCTAAGGAGGCAGACAGAAGGATCCCTGAGGCTCTGTCATCAGCCAGACTGTAGTAATCAGTGAGCTAGAGGTTCAATAAGATACCCTTTCCCCAAAAACAAGATGGAGTGTGACTAAGGAAGACACCTGACCATGATCTCTTTTCTCCACATATACATTCATAGGCAATAAATAAAGAGATAGGCTTGGCATTAGGCAATGGCTATAATCATTCCTCAAATCTCCACTACCAGCCAGGTATACTTGTTCCAAATCATACTTTCATGTCTGTCTCTCTTTTTACTCTGAAGATGTGGAGACTTGCAGCAGCATCTTAAGTCTCATTTGAAAAGTATTTAACTTCTAATGCAGATATAACAAGTCATTTCTCAGTTTCACTGTAGCTGCAAAGCCGTCTATAATTCAACATCAAATATTTATTATTACACTTATTAAAATTTTAATAATTTAGCATTTCCTGTATGTAAGATGGAAGTTTAGCTAACTGGTTCCCCTTTATCCATCCTGGGTCACTTCAATATTTATATTCTAAAGTCTCCATTTGAGTTTCATTTAGCAGAGGCTGTGTCTTGAGCCTTCCACTGGGCTGCCTGTTGGTGCACAGTACAGCTTCCCCTGTGGCAAAGACTAACAGAAATCCCATGCTGCACAGTGTTTGAAGAGATTTATAGAGCCTGGGCAGAAACTCATCCTAATAGACTTCACTTTTATTATGATCAGTAAACTAAATGGGAAAAATATATATGTCTCCAAGCTCACTGACCGAATGACAGGCAGCAGGAAAGGAGGAGAACAGAGAAGAGAGTCAACCCATTGGTAGCAAATGTGGTCTATACACTGATATTTGTCAGCGGGGCTTTACCTTCCAAAACTAAGGAGGAATCTGGTAGTACAGAGCAAATCTAGATGTCATATTCCATGAACCAACCTCACTGTCGAAGGAAATCCTAATTTACTTACAGTCCTCTTCCCCATTTATATTGTATTTTACATTTGCATAAAGGATGCATACTTTCCATTAGAGAGATAGTACAAGGAATTGAGTTCAGCCCTTCAGTATAAAAACAAAAAACAAATAAATGCCAAACCAAACAAACAAACAGACAGAACCTAAACAAACAAACAAACAAACAGACAAAGATCACTAGGCATAGTGGTGAGTGTTGATTTATCCCAATGCATGTACTTAAGTTTTCTAACATCTGGATTAGAAAGTGAGCTGGTGATTCAGGACAAGGTAAGTAAAGCATTTTGCCCCTTCAGCCATTGATCTGAAAGACTGGCTCATGTCCCATGATTGGTCAGAGGCATCAGAGCCTACAGATGAGAAGAATGAGCTCAAATGGGCCAGGCTTCCAGGATTCTGATCCTGATTTTAACATTTACTGCTATGGCATTGGACAAATGACATGACTTATCTGAGCTACTTGGGCTGTTGTTAGTGCTTCACAGTGTCAGGCATCCTGAACCATTGAGAAGTAGATATCTCTTTACTCTGGCAAAGCATCCCAGGTTATAAGATTGGATTTGAGCACCACTGTATGGAAAAGTAACAAGTCAACCCTGAGAAGCACAGAAAGAAAGGATGAAAAGAGATAGGAATAAGGGATCATTGTAACATTTGGGAATGCATTCATATACCATAACAGGAGTAAGGGTACCCTAGAGCCCCCAAGCCCTTACACATTTTATTTTCTAGTTAAACAGAGTAACTCTGTTCTTTGTTTCATTAAGTACAGTTGGACTGAAACTTCAGTGAGTACTTGAATCTTACAAGATCATGTTCCATTAAACTGCTGGGCTGATCTCTAGAATATCTGATTCAGAGGTGGTATGTGTTTCCTGTGTTTGCTATGGGACAATCACAGAAACTGGGGTGGCTTGACTGATAACCAGAAGCCTTAAATCAGTATTGCTGGGCTGAAATCAAGGTCACCCTTCTAGTGGATACAGTATGAAAGAGAGAGAGAGAGAGAGAGAGAGAGAGAGAGAGAGAGAGAGAATGATCTTGATTTTTCATTTCCTAGCTTCTGCTGGCTATTGGCTTTCTTTGACTCATGACTGTAACACATCAACAGTTTACTCCTTCACATTGACTGTTTTGTATGTCTCAAATACCTCGTTTGTTTCTCTCTTATAAAAGCATTTACTGTGATGTTCTTGACTTATATCCATAAGCCAGGAAAACCAGGCTATGTTAAAGAGTCTTAAGAAAATTTATAAAAAAATATTTTTGAAAAACAAATACTATCTACAGGGTTTAACATCAGGGACCCATACCTTTGGGTGTCACTGTCTCTCTGCCATAGATGCAGCATGAGAATCTCCATTTCTGATGGGTTTCCAGGTACTCCTGGACCAGTGAGTGCCCAAGTGACATAGTGCTTAATTGGCTGAGAGATTTGCATGTCTGTGGAAAGCCCCTTTTAACCTCTATGTGTGACTGACCATGTCTGGAATTGTGTTTTCTTTCTACCTGAAAATTCTTTGAATACCACAAAGTACATTTTCTTTGTTTGTGTTTTTTGTCTCATCTAATACATTGAGATTCTTGTCTTATATTTTGTGTCTTTACTATACAGCCCACCACATAATACATGTTCAATAAATTCTCAGGGTTTGTAATTGAAATGGCAAAAGAACAAGAAGAATTTCTTAATTCTATTCAGAAAGAATTCAATGTGAAAATGATCACCAAGTGTGCAATGTTAGCTTTCATTCTGATATCCCATTATTCTTTAAACATTGTTCAGGAATTAACAGCACTTCACTATTTCATTTTCATTGATTGAGATCATAGAAAAAAATCACCGAGGAGCTCTAAATGCTGCACTTTGTGGATTATTATTATTCTAACTACAATAGCTATTCTCATATTTCTCTTCTAAGAAGATCCAGCTCCAGGCGAAATTATGAAGAAGGCCCAGTGTGCAGCAAGTAGTGTTGTTTGCCATGCTTCCCTCTCCACAAGGAACTTTTATTTTCTTTCTCAAATCAGTCTCTTGGTCCCTTGTTCTACACTCCTTGCTAAGCTATGGGACTCCTGAAAGCAGAGGCAAGTCTTATTCATGTCTGTAACCCTAGGGTGCTTGGCATAGTGCCTGGCACACAAGCAACATCAGGTACAGACTGTTTTTATACTTCTTAAGAATTGAAAGGAATTCATATGAAATTTAGCTTCCCCACCTTTGTAGCTGGCATCATTAGTGTCTCTAGTTCTGAAACTCTCATTCCTAGCAGCTTCATGCTGGGACAGGCTACAGAATAGGAGGCCTCCAGGGAAGAGTTCTCTTCTTTTTCACTTTTACCCTTCCGACTTGAAAACTTTCCCTTCCACCTTAGATTCTTCCCAAACAAGTCTTTTCTACAATTTATACTTAATGATGAGTGTTATTTCTATCTTCGGGAAACAACTTGTTCTGCCCTTTCCACCTCTCAAAGCATCCTCTGATTACCCATACATAACTCTTCATTTACTCAATAAGATGCCCATATCCACAAAGCCACAGACTTGCAAACCACAGAGGGCTGCACGTACTCATTGAAATTCCTCGATAAATCTTATGACACAAGGATTAGTACAAACCCTCAACACTAAGACACCGTTGATTTAAAAATGCATCCTCAATTGCAAGAGAAAGAGAAAAGAATTAAATATTATTCTACCATCATGAGCCTGATAATTAATGTCTCTTGAGAGATAACCATTGTCAAGTTCGGCACCTTATTAAACTATTTAATCTTCTCTCTTTTATTGTGCAATATAAAAACAAAACAAAACAACAACAAAAAAAAAAACAAAGCAAAAATTCTTTTATCTCTAATCTCCTCAAAGGTAGACATGACCAGAGCAAATTCAAGTGCAAATGTGCAATGGACTGAAGGTGTAGACTGGGGTGGCTCAGCAAGGCTCCTAGATTTGTAACTTTAAACAGTGAGCTTTACGTTTAACCAATATAAAGGTTTCTCACAGAAACTGTGTACTTTGATGAATGTTCGGGGAAAAATGCTTATAAAACCACAGCTAAGATGAATATATCAAACTTCATCAGCACATGTGTCCTCACTAAAATCCCAAGAACAATGTCAATCACACAGAGCTCTATGAAAAACTCGCAGAGTACCTTCTACAGGATTTCAGCTGAGGTCATTAGAGCTCTTTAAGAGTGGTTCTATTAGATGTACCTTGTTTTACCTTTGCAATATGCTATGCCCAAAAACTTTTACAAACTTTCTTCAAATTCCATCTACTCCAATTTTATATTTTAAAAAATGAAAATGATGGAAACTTTGATGAATCACTTTGTATGTACGAAAGTATTTTTGTACTTTAGTTTTTAATAACTTCCTGTGGCATTTTATACATGTAATTAATTTACTACCTTAATTATTTTTTAAAATTTCTTTAAAATTTTTTTAATTATGTGTACATATGTGTTGGCATATACACACAAGTACAGATGCCTCTGAAGTCCATAGAGGATGTTGCGTTCCTCTGAATTTGTAGTTCCAGGTAGCTATCTGTGAATCACATAACATGGGTGCTTAGAACTGAACTTGTGTCCCCTAGAAAAGCAGAAAATGTTCTTATCAGCCCAAATATTATATCATTTTTTAAACGACATTGTTGTAAGAAACATTTGTGGCCTGGAAAAGCATGTTAGTCTCATTCTTCCATGTGAAATGTAGTAGATACGGAGAGCTGCTTTGCAAGGATTTCTCAGAAGACAGCATATGCATATTGACAATATTTCAACTCATAATGAACCCGTGACAATTGTTAGGTGGTAAGATAATAGTCGCAGGTAGTTATCAGAGCCAGGTTTTAATTTTAGCTCACAAATCAGTAAGATGTGCGCAAGCTGCTTCCATAATTAAGGCTAGAGTTCATTTATGGTTACATCGTAATTTCTAGAAGGTTTCTTTTAATCAAATCGGAGGCAGAGAAATAACTCCCTACCAGAAAAGTCCAGACTTGTACTAGGATCAGATCTAAGACCCCTGACTTACTGAAATCAATAAGCATTTAGTAGATGTCCAATATTACTAGGAACTGGGGATTACAAAGCAGAGTAAGTTATTTTCTTTGACCTTGAGAAGTGCACAACATAATGGGACAGCATAATGAATAAGTCTCTAATTAGAAGAAAACAGAATAAGTCTACAAGAACATTGGTTGTGAGGTACAACACATGAAAGGGAAGATGTGGTCACATTTATTTCATGAGTGAAGATCAAGAGATTTGACATGTTAGGAGTTCCGATCTTGTGGAGTTCCCAGAAAATCATCCTCATAGCAGAAAACAACCTATCCTTCAAACTTTCACAAGTTTCTAGCATACTGATAATAAATGATGGTTGTATGATAATGTCATCCATAGTAAGTCTCACAGTGAGTGAGATAATACTCCAGCCTCTGGTAGCTTTTCATAAAATCACACAAGGAGAACAATGATGGCAGAATGTAAGCTAGTACTGCACAACAAGGGAGGGTACTGCTGGGACGTAGGGACATGGATTTGACAATGTTCTTTACATCTTCCTGGCCTCAATCCACTTTACTGAACTTTTTTCTTCACAAGCTTGTGATGCTGAAACAGGAGTTCCACAGCTCCAAGAAGTCTTCTAAACAAGGTCTTAAAGATGACTTCCCTACCTGACATCTGCAGGGTCTTCTGTGACGAGCACATCTGTCTTGCAGCTGGCCAGAGGGTTGATGGACAGCTCCACCGGTGGAACCACAAAGCTTTTGCTGACCGGAAGCCAGAGGCCTTGGCCCAAGCTGAAAGTAGACCTGCAATGTAAGAGTTTCCATTGGGGAACTCCCCCGGAAGCATAGAGTAAAAAGAAAATGCAGGGCCCTCTTCCTCTCCCTTATGGGGCATTTTCTCATTTTCCAACCCCAGTTGAGTCCTTTATTGTCCCCAAAGCACAATGCTAGCTGGATTTACTCATATTGGGATATTTGTCTCTCAAATTTATTCTTCATTCTGCCCTTGCATTGCTTTGTGTTGCATGTTATTTTTTTCACGAGTCATGACTGGACACTTGAAGACAGGGGCTATTGTAGCAGGACTTTCCTGCAGCCCTGATGCCCAGCAGGAGTTCTATAAAAACTCAAAAGGAGCAATCTAGCACAGAGGGCAAGAGCGTAGACTCTAAATCAATTCAAACCATCATCTTATACCCTGGTCTGCCGTTTAATTCACCTCACCGTGGGTCTTCCTGCTTAAATATTGAACTTTTACACAAAATTTCATAGAGGTAGCAGAGGTAATAGGGAGAGAGTCTTGGGTTATAGAATGTTTTTTAAGTGGGTAGAATGAATAATCACTAATGTCTCCTCTGGTTCAAGTACCTGTGTCTATAAGTCTACAAGTCAGACAAACAGGAATCAGATTCCCACAGTAACCTGGGCCATGATGCTGCATCAGTGCCAGTGAGAGTTCTTTTATACTCAGTGAGGCTCCAGATCAACACTCTAAGACTGCACAAACACACCTTCTGTATAACCTCTCTCCTTTCCCCAGCATCATACTCCAATAAGACTGTCAACTCACCTGAGAATCTTCTCAGGGGCTTGCTCTCCTGTCACCAGATCATAGCCCCTCTCAAGTGTTGTGTAAGGCCAAGGTCTGAGGAAATAATTGGAAAAGGAAGGCAGGAAGACAAGACATTGAATTAGTTTGAAACAAGTAGAGTCATACTGTTCAACAGAAGCTATACAAACATGTTCCATAGAAGGAATTGTTGGACATGACTTTCTACACATTAAAGGAATGCCTTTACTTTACAGATGGACTCAACACTTTTATTAAGTTCACTTGTCTATTTCTGAGTTCATGTTAAAACAAAACAAAACAATTCCTCCCCAGCTACTTTATTGATTATTCCCTGTTTGGGTGTCTGAGTAAAGCGTCAACACTTGTTTTCTAGAAGGTTCATAAATCATGTGCCACTAGTTCTGAAGTGTGATTCAGAAAAGAAAATAGGTTTTATTTTTCAATGGACTGTAAACAGAGGAGTGTTTGTGTGTGTGTGTGTGTGTGTGTGTGTGTGTGTGTGTGTAGTGTGTTTGGTTTATATTTGAAATAATATTTTATTAATTATTGGAGAATCTCATATAACTGTTTTTGACAATATTCAACCTAACTAATCTCCACTCTCAACTCTCCATGCACCCAACTTCATGTTCTTGCTGTTTGCACTTTTAAAAAATTCCATCAAGTTCAATTTATGCTGATCAAATACTCTTAGGTATGGGATCTGCTCTGGAGAGTGATTGACCTAACAAGGATCATACTTTTCAGAAAACTAGCAGAAGTTATCAAAATGCTAATATGTCTTTGATTATGGAAAGGATTTCATGCCCACTTCTCCCCACTCCATGATGATATTGTGTCTTGCTTGAGCCTGCTCAGGTCTTGTACATGCTATCACAATCCCTGTGAGTTCATATGTGCATCTGTTCTGCTGTGCCTCACACCTTTTGCCTGTAAACATCCACTACCTCTGGTTCTTACAGTATTTCTAGTGTTTCTCCAGAAGCCCTTGCGATGAGCTTTAGTAAAGATGTCCCATTTAAGGAAAAGTGCTCTTCAGTTTCTTATTCGCTACACATTAAAGACCAGGAAGTATATGGGTGCTCTACTCCCCAGACTGAAGTTTCTTTGTCACTCACCCTTCACTTTGCCCCCAGTCACTTCGAATACACAAATGTCTGTGAACTGGGTCAGGGGCATAACCTTCATGACAACTGCACTCCCCTGTAAGAAAAAGAAACAAGATTTATGATACATTATGTTGTTTCTTGGCTCCCGTGTTTCCCTGGAAAAGTAATCAATTTGTCAGTTTTGGAAGGGACTCATGAAAAAAAGGATGCTGAAAAAAAAAAAAAAAGGGCTGGAGAGATGGCTCAGAGGTTAAGAGCACTGGCTGTTCTTCCAAAGGTCCTGAGTTCAATTCCCAGCAACCACATGGTGGCTCACAACCATCTACATTGAGATCTGGTGCCCTGGCATATATGTAGAGCAAGTACTGTATACATAATAAATAAATAAATGTTTAAAAAAAGAAAAAAAGGATGCTGGGTCCACTGACTACTGTGGTTAACATAGAGTTTATACATATGTTCATTAGTTTATTCAACCATTCATCTGTCCATTCAGGACACTTAAAACACATTCAACCAAGCCTTAAACACTACATCAGAGACAAAAAGGTAAAAGTTGTAACTCAGTGGTTAATGAGGCTCATAGTTTGATAAAGAAAACTGGAAGTGGTCAGATAGTGACAGATGGGTTATTTTCAAATTTTGTATACATATATGTATATATGTGTGTATGTATATATATGTATATATTTGATTATATATATATTTTTGCATATGTAGATATATATTTATATATTATTATAGTATATATGTGTTTATATATAATTATACAAGTATAAATAGAAAGTTAAATATTTTCCAGTGGGGAGGGATCCAAGATGGCCACGGCCAGTGCAGATGTATTTTGATTTCAGCGTCAACAGTCACAAGGCGGCAAGTGTTGCAGGATGCTGTACAAAGGGCACGACCCCTTCTAAATCTCACCCAGCTACACAGGGACCACGGAAGATGCCTGGGCAGGACACCCCTTCCAACTCTCTGACACACTAGGAAGCCTCTGGACCCGGGAATCGGGATAACCCATCCCCCCAAAAGGAGAAATCCCCAGTAAGTTCCAACCTAATAGCCAGCCTGCAGATTCAGAAACCACGCAGAGATAATACCCACCCTGCTGGGCACTCCCAGCTCTCACACAGACGATCCAATTATCTGGGAAAGGTTGCGACCCTTGGAAGTGAAGTAGCTCCACTGCAAAGTGTCTTCAGACCACAGTCTGTGACGTCTCTGTCACTGGCCAACTTCCAAGCCTCGGAAGCGGCAAGGCTATTGGAGCTGAACTGCAGATTTACCCCTTACAGGAACCAACCCCGGGCAAACTGTGAGATATTTGAAACTGTCCTATATCGAATTTTGTACTAGTAAGGGCCCTTCGGGTGGGGAATCAGAGCTAACTTGTACACAGCTCCACCACCTGAATTAATTAGGTCCGCACCTGGGAGGCGGGACTGAATTACTCACCTTATAGGGGTGGAGTAAGGCAACTCCTACACCACAGTGCCCTGTTTGGACCCAAGTCCAGAAGACAGCAAAAAAAAAAAAAAAAAAAAAAAAAAATTCCACAAGGCCA
>CAJQZJ010000275.1:1531566-1548970 GCA_907164525.1 Lophiomys imhausi | reverse complement strand
GTTGAGGGTGGGAGGGTGGGAATGGAGGGGGAATAGGGAGGGGACTGCGACTGAGATGTAACTTGAAGAAATAAAAAATAAAGGAAAAAAATATTTTCCAGTGGAATGAACCAGTCTTGTCCATCCACACACAAAACCACTCTCAAATGCCAAGTCCTTCAAGAAACTTTGGGTGTCTCCTTTGACAAAGGCGTTTTGCCAATAGTTTACCTCTTTTGTTTGTTTGTTTGTTTACCTCTCTTCAACTTTTACCTGGTATATCCTTCTTATTTCTTCTGCTCTGATCCTATTCATTATGTCTTGTGTGCTTCTTTCTTTGCATCTACCTCCCCATTACTGTGGCCCTTTGATGTCTTCCCTGGCCATGTCTGTATAAGACTGCATGAGTGCCTCCTACCAGTCCATACTATGTGAAGTTCTTCTCCTGTTGGATAAGTTTGTTTCAGCATGCCTTGTCTATTTCCAAAGTTCAGAAATTTATAGCAATTTTCAGAAGGTTCAACTAGATATTATTTATGATAACTTTTCAGTGAATTTCTGAAGGTGTGAAGTTTTTAAAGTTAAATTCATTATTTTCCATTAAAGGTATATCTGTAAAATGTTGACAGATGCTTTTCCAAAAATATATTCTATAAAAAATAAATTTAGGGGATACAGTGCTCTCAGTGGAATGATTCTCCATGGGGATGATATAAACAATTTCCTCCAAACTTTATTTTTGAGAAATGCACGTGGCTGGGTTTGGAGCTGAGCGGTATGGTACTTGTCTTGGGTTCTATCACCAGTGCTCACACTGAATAAAAAAAGAGGACAATTTTGTTGGTTTAACAATCTATGGGATCATCAATCTGTGAAATCATCATTCTGGAAAACTTGTTTAGAAAGTGCCCTGGGGTAAGCCTGCTGCCTAGAAGAGAGTCAGCTCCAGTACTCAACAATATTAACCCAATGAACAATTAGCTATAGGCTTTGTTTGACGGTCTCCTGGCTATTGACGTCTGATTACCTCCATTCCCAACTTTTGGTGAGTTGCAGTGATTCGAGCTCGCCGGACCCAAACTTTTCACAACATAGTGAAGGATATATATTATTTAACATGGAAGATTTAGGGGCTTTTCAATTTTAGTCTTTAATTTTCTTAGTTTTTAATTTTTGAATCTCTTTAAATTAAAAAAATAAAAAGAACATGATAGACATTGGAAATCACATTCTAGTGTTGAGGGCACTGGTACGAGCCCAGATGTTAACTCAGGTGTCCACATAGATTCATTTGAAGCTGGAATGGAGAAAAATGGGTCTTCCTGTCATCTTTGTTTTATTGCAGAGGATTCTGAGCCTCCAAGTAAATATACTAACAACGTTAAGCTCTTCAATATACAAATTATGAATTAAGTATTAAATTGATTAATTAATTATTTTATTTTTTGATTTTTTTCGAGACAGGATTTCTCTGTGGATAAGCCCTGGTTGTCCTGGACTCATCTGTAGACCAAGCTGCCCTTGAACTCACAGAGATATGCCTGCCTCTGGCTCCCCAGTGCTAGGATTAAAGGTGTGTGCCACCATGCCTGGCTCTCTGTATTATTTTTTCATATGTATTTATTTACTGTGGAAGTTACAGGAAAAATTGCAACTCTTTTGTTCTAATATGAGCATTTGGGGTATTGAATCAGGTCATCATGGCTGGAGGTCATCTATACCTACTACTATGAATTACTGTTTTGTTTTTTACCCTTTGTATAAACAAAGAGAAGACCATACAAATAAAATACTAGGAAGAAACGGGCTGTATAACTCTCCTCATGACAACTTGTTTCAAAACAATTATATTTACACAGTAAGCTTCCTCTTTTCAACAAGGAACCATGAATGTTATACACTTGATCTTCCATAAAGCATTCTGAAAGAAACAGACAGATCTTTAACTTATTCTTCTTATTAGAATGTGTCTTAATTTTTCTGTGGTCAGCACCTTGCAGGTGTTTGACAAATAGCCTGGGCTTCATAAATATTGGTGAAGATATAATGGTAGTAAGAGGGTACATAGAGTCAGAGAATGGGTCAGGGATAGAATATGAAACATTCAAATGATTGTTGAAAGACAGAGAGAGAAACAGAATTAAGAAATCACCTTTTCTCTCCTCAGAGCATGTGGTAAATCATCAGGGGTTCTTCTTCCAGTCAGGAATGTTTCTGTAAGCTTTTCCTCCACCATCACGCCTGGGGTGTTCCACTGAGTGAGTGCACTGTTTGTGTGATTTAATAAGCTGATTCTTGCAGGAGGAAAGGGAAATAGACTCAAAGGGCTGAGAGCCTGGAATTGGGATGGGGTAATGGTAATTTACCAATGGGGGAGGGGCAGGACTTGCTATTGATGCGTTAAAATGCAACAGTCCCTTCATGAAATATTCACCACTTTAAACACGTCTAATATTAAAGATTAAAAGTTCCAGGATTTGTCCTCGAGACTCCAGAACTGATTTATGATCTGCCAAAAGACACAGACCTCATGATTCATAATGAGGGAGGTAAAATGGTTACTCTTAGCAAAGGGAAAGGAAGTCAGGCTACAATGAGCAAGGAGAAAGCTGCTTTGGTTTCTCCTATCAGTGATTCTCCAGGAAAGGACACAGTTCCTTCACCCCTCCCATGTCTTTTGGGGGATATTTATGACAGTGAGAAGTTTGTTCAGTGAAAGGGCATTGCTATATTTTTCTCTTTCGTTCTGGTGTGCTTACTCAACAAGTTTTGCTTGACTCAAATAGATCATTAATTATTGTCACTTATTATACAACAAATATGTATTTTGTAAATAAGAAACAGCTACCCTAGGGGATCCCTTAGGGCTGCCTAGAGAATAGGAAGGAGGCAGAAGGCAAAGCCCACAGGGCTGGGAGCAGGCAGACAGACCATGTTTCAATGCTCACTGTCCAGTGTGTGATTAGGGAAGCAGGCGTAGAAAGAGTCTGCTTTATCTATTTGGTCTCAGTTTTTTTTTTTTTTTATGTATACATTGGGAAAGGAATGACAGTGATGTCATATCTCACAGAGCAGATTAAGGTAGAGAAGGGTAAAGGCTGCAGCTTAGGCAGACACAAGTTGACGGTCAACCCATTATTTTTCCTCATCTTTAGCTTTAATTCTAAGATGGTCTCTGGTAGTGCTCGCATATTCCCTAGGGACACAAGAATTTTCTCTTATACAGACATTAGTTTCTTCAACTACAAAGTTAAGAGTTGGATCAAATGTCCATCAATGCTGAACACCAAGATTTAGCCATTTGCATTGCCTTTTTAAACCTCTAACCTCTATTCTCTGGACAATTTGTTTTAGCCTTAGCTATGATCACTCTTAGCATTAGGCCAGGTGTCTCCAGCAACATCTCCATCAATGCCATGGCTATTGGCTTTATTGACGCCCCTGCCCTATTTTGCTGACTCAGCAAATTTTCCTCTGTTTGCAACTAAGCATTTCCCTTTTGTCAGATGAAAAGCCTTTGGCAGCTAGAACCAAGGATTTTTAACCCTTTCCCTGGGGAATTACTTTTCTCCACTGTGTCTCGGCATGCCAGGCTGTCAGGAATAACTCTGCTGGGACACACGTTAGCATGCTAAATGTGAATGCCCATGCTTCTTTGCAGCTATCACCACTGTGACCTCTCCTTAACAGAGACAGCTGACTTCTCATGTTAGGGCTGCATCCCAGCACCTAACAATGATCCAACTCATCCATGGAGGCATTTAATAACCAAATGCTAAAGACTAACTCACAAGAGAGATCATACATTTTTTTATTTGTCTATTTCTCAGGCTAAATTTGAGGCCCTTTTGGGTTATTTTTGTTTGTTTTATTTGTTTTTTTTGTGCCTTTTTTAATTTTAGGGAGTTTTTATCAAGTACCTTGGATCACAATAAAATATACTAATATCTGATGTAGGATAGGTAATGACTTGCTGAATTATTGGACAGAGGGAAGATTGGATGGAAGGAAGAAGGAAGGATGGACTAATGAACACATAAATATAATGCTCACGAATTAAAGCTGATTGTATTTAGAAAAACAATGAAAAAAACCTTCCATTCATGACAGGCATTTGCCAGCAAAGCAGTCACTATGAACACAATCTAAGGAAATGTCTAAAATAGAATCCTATTAAAACTCAGAGCAGCTGCCAAGACAGGGTAGGTAAGTCCTTCATAACCCCTGCTCTACAATCAATGTCTGTCAGAGAAGGGGGGCCAAACGACTGAAAAGCGATGCTGTAATGTATGGAGAGAAAATGGGAACTGTCCAGGCAGCCACTGGTATGTCATTTCTTAGTTTGGGAAGCTGCAGACCCCGTACTTCCTATAAAATCAGATATATTTATCCCTCTCAGGTCTCTGGGGTGATTGAAGAACAGATAGATAGAGTCTCATAATTAAATTTTGAGTTGTTTAGGAGTCAAGAGAGTGTTATACATCTAAGAAGATACTTTTAAAATTGTGTTGCAATTAGTATGAATGTTGAGTCAGATATAGACTTTAAACTCATGGAGATGGTTAGATAGTAGAATGTTAAAGTCAGGTACCAAATACATATGGACTGGTCATTGGGAATGTACATTAAGCCATATAACCCTCATAACTGTGGCCTAATTACCTCTGCTGTACTGTATTGTATTTATTATTATAAGAGAAAGAGCCATTTGTTGAACTGAAAGGGGAAACTGTAGGGGGAAATAAGATATACCTTAAACTTAAAAGAAAAAAAAGAAGGGAAGAAGATGGGGGGTTGAGGGTGGGAGGGTGGGACTGGAGGGGGAATAGGGAGGGGACTGCGATTGAGATGTAACTTGAAGAAATAAAAAATAAAGGAAAAAATAAACTCAGAGCAGAAAAGGCCCTTAAAGAACCTTTAGTTCATTCCTTGCCACCTTCGTTTTTTAGAAGAGGAAGCCAAGGTTCTGAATGTAAAGAAATTTTGTGAAATCTCTGGACTAGTCTCTGCCATAGCCAAGGTTAGACCCAAAGGCTCTTGCCTACCAGAGCCACCAGAGTTCCTTAGGAGGCTTTTGCTGTATAATTCTTTAGTGCATTTTGAAATCATTTTAAGGAAACTTTTACCCTTTTTACTCCTCTGACATTTCTGAATTTCCTATAATGAGGATATTATATTTCCAAGCAGGTATTATAAAAAGGGTAAAATGAATTTGAAATATCCTTAAGCACATTAAAAACACACATTTGTATGTGGTTAATAGTGCAGACCTAAAAAATGCTTAATCTCTTCATTAAAGTGGTTCCCATAAGGGAATTCATTTAAGCAAATTTACATCATGCTTGTTACTAGAACTCAGTATTTTTGGCTACAAATGAGTTGTGTTGGCTTTAAAATATTTACTCTTGTCATTTAAGACCTATTTATCCAGTTCTCACTTACGTTGCATGCATCCTCTCTTCATAAACTCTTATACAAAAACAACAGAACCCCATTGATTGTGAGCAAACCAGACTCATCTTTATCCAAAGTACTTCAAAGTGAACAGTGCTCTTCCATTAATTTACATATGGCCTTGGAAAATTCTTGTTCTTGATTAAACTCCTGTATATGCTACTAGAAGTGGTATAAGCAGGTCAAGTTGTATCTCTCTCTGGGGCCTTTTTCTTGCAAATAATGAAACTGAGACCAAGTGTCTTCTGGAAATTTCAAGAGATATACTTTTAAAGTCCTTAGCACTTTCTTTGGCACACTTGTTGTTGAAACTATTATATATTTTTGAGTTCCTGCTGCTCCTGAGTGTGACAGGCCCATTTGAAATCTTGTTTTAGCAGAAGGAATAGGTACTTAGTACACAGTATGGCTTTGAAAAGTCAAAGGAATTGTAGTTTTTTGTTTGTTTTTGTGTTTTAACTATAGGGTTTGGACATGTCAATTCCCATGACTCTTCTCCATCTTCCCAGGATCCTGGTGCCTGTTTTCTTCTTTGTCTGCATGTGGCATCTCCCATTTGAGGAGGTACACACAGATTCAGGGCATAGGCAGAAGGCTGCTCTGTTGCCTTAAGGATGATACTGGATAGATACAGTCTTTTCATTCTGGCTCCCATCTTCCCTCCCTTCCATCCTATTATGATTCCATTTTCACTTGCTTCCAGCTCAGTCATCACTTATCATCACAGGCGAGGGATGCTGCTTGCTGTTCACTTTCCTATTTACTCTTTGTGTCCCTGTTATATGGAAAGAGAACTCTCTGATCTCTCAGAGCCCTGAGCATGACAAGCTTTCCTATTATGACTCCAATGGACCACTATGATCTCATGTGTCTCTGTAACCTATTAAGTCTGGAACAGGATAGAGGTATAGGGCAAGAATGACATTATTGAGGGCCAGATTGTTGCATAAAGTAATGGATGTAGCTGACATATCACATGCTCCTTTCTTCTGTAGTATTCTCTGAGCCATCAAGTGATGGAATGTAATACAGATGTCACATTTATGGATGAGCCCTCCATTTACACTTGAGGAACAGGGTCATTTGCAGACTCCCAGGAAACCTCTTACTTTAGGTATGTTAAATAAAAAAGTATATGTATGTATGTATGCATGTATGCATGCATGTGTGTGAGTATATATTTATGTGTATGTGAAGGCACATGTAGAATGTGGAAGATACATTCCTGCATCAGTCTTCAGCCTTTGGGTCCTGTTTCTATGACAGACATTTGTTGTAGAGCAGGGATTATGAAGGACTTACCTACCCTGTCTTGGCAGAGTTAGGCTGTCGACTTCCCTGCTACCAAGTTTTGTCCTTTTTGGACAGCAGTCTGTCTGCAGTTGGTGCAAGGGGTTTTTTCATGCCAAGAGAAAGGCTTGCCACTAATTCAACCATCTTACAGTGGAGGTTCTTCGATGCTTATCTTCTACTTGGAGTAGAATAGGGGGTGCTGTCAGGCGCTGATATGTCTCGATATCAAAAAAAATCTTGATTTAAGATAACATCTTTGAATGCCATATTCTGCAGATATCTTGGGGTTTTTGAAGATGCCCTATCCATCTCTTGTATTTAGATAAGCAAATGTTGCTTGTCTCTTAGCAACTTGATTACTGGGTAGTTTAGAGAAGACTGATGCAGGAATGTATGGAGAGAAAATGGGAACTGTCCAGGCAGTCATTGGTATGTCCTTTCTTAGTTTTGGAAGCTGCAGGCTCTGCACTTCCTATATAAGCAAATATATTTATCCCTCTCAGGTCTCTGAGGTGGTTGAAGAATAGACAGCTAGAGTCTCATAGTTAAATTTTGAGTTGTTTAGGAATCAAGAGGGTGTTATAGATCTAAGAAGATACTCTTAAAAGTGTGTTGCAAGTTAGTATGAATGTTGAGTCACATATAGACCTTTAAACTCAAGGAGATGGTTAGATAGTAGAATGTTAAAGTCAGGGGCCAAATATGTATAAACTGGACATTGGGAAGGTATACTGGACCATTTAACTCTCATAAATGTGGCATATTTATACCTGTTGTTTTATACAATACTTACTGCTATAAGAGAAGGAACCATCTGTTGGACTGAAAGGGGAAACTTCTGGGGGGAAGAGGGTGGAAGGGCGGGATAGGAAGGGGGAATAGGGAGGGGTTTGTTACTGAAATGTAACTTGAAGAAAAAAAAATAAAGTATTTAAAAAAAAGTGCAAATTGAAAAAAAAAAGAATGTGGAAGATAGCATTAGGTGTTCTCTTCTATTACTCTTCCTATTCCTGTGATGCAAGGTTTCTTTCTTTTCATGGAGCACATGTTTTCTCACATATGCTGAAAGCCAGCAAGCTCCACTAATTCTCCTGTCTCTGCTCCTTTGGAGTTGGTGTCACAGATGTGAATGGGATGTGTGGCTTGTTATATTGGTGCTCGGATTGGACACTAGTCCTCATGACTGTGTACAGCAAATGCTCTTAACATCACGTCATTTCAATAGCCCCTGGGGTACCTTAATCCCACTCCTTGAGAAAAGCACAGCCTGGGTGTGCTAGTCATCAAAAGAAGAGTGATCAGAGGTTGAGAAAGTATAAGAAGCAAAAGAAACTTCAGTGGGAATGTAATTATTTAAAAGGAATGAGATAATTACAGCAGTTTTCTATATAACTAATGCCATCAAGAATTCCATTTCAAAGTACTGTTCCCTCTGAAAATCACTTTTCCTGTCACTGCTACCATCTTTCCATCTGTAAAATGAGAAGGCAGAATTCACAGATACTCAAATGCCCTTCCAAATATGGTCAAATTCTGGTTCTTTCATACAATCTGGTTTTGTTTCTTAAAGTCAGCATTTGTCCTGTTAGTAGATGAGTCAGGATGATTGAGGTGTTTATGGCTGTTCTACCTGGGGCAGGTCCCTTACTTACTTGGGATTTAGTTTCTCTACCCATGCAGTGAGAAGTCCTGCTGACAGTTGATCAGATTTGAGCAAGTAACCTTAAATCTGCTCATTCTTTTCAATGCCAATAAGATTTCAGCCTTGTTAATTTCAAAAGCACTGCAGACCAAGTTGCAAATTTGTGTTTAAAATGCTGGCTCTCTAGTGTCATTCTTCTGTAGGCCTCTGAGGAAATTTTAAGTATGCATTGAAAGTGCCCATTTGCATGGGTTGATCAGGCTTAACTGACATTGGTTCTGTCCTTGTGGCAGACCCATGCAGGATGATCTGCACTGCTGAGAAACCACCAATCACCAGAACAAATAAAAGCCCCTGACCTATGTCTCAGCCAGGAAATCCCTCTTCATGTGCTTCAGTTCCTCTTTCTAGCCTAGTCCAGCCTTGAGTGAACAATACACATGATTATCTACAGATTAATGTTAAAAAGGAAAAAGAGGTCTACCTCAAGGTGGTAGCATATTGAGGATGCAGACAGAATGGGGGGGGGGTGTTATGTCACCAACAGTCTAGAAAGGATGCAGAGTAGATATCTCTGACCTCTAGGAAGGATCTAAGGTTAATTGATGTGCACAAGACATCAAGCAGACTCAGAACTGTGATCACTGACTGCAACATTCCCTCCCTGGCTCTTGTCTTGCTTCCTCCACGTTTCCCAGATAAGTTGGGATGGATGGTAAGGCAGAAGGAAACTGGCTGGGAGCCAAGACTCTCTGAGATTGAATCTTTATCTCTTTTTTCCCCATTATTCATTTTTAAAATATATTCTATATTCTCATAACCAAAATTTTGCTTCTATATTCTGGCCACATAAACCACAGTTATTTGAGTGATCTCAAATTACAACAATTTTAAAGAATATAGATATATCTTTAGAGTTCAAGGGAGACATTTTTAATATGTACATTGGAATATCTATATTAGCGCCCTTTTGCACTGGCTACTATTATTGTAACTCAACACTCTTTATAAAATTCTGTCACATTCTTTTCATCAAAATATCACCCTACTGTATAAAGAAAGGTCAATTTTCTATAATTGATCACCAGTAAGATGACGCTGATAAAATATGAGTCACCCTGCCTCTGGCAGTCAAAAGAGTAGATAGGTTGGGTGAAGTGGAAGAAATCAAGGCAGAGCATGTACAATTTGTTAACTAACAGCAACATCTGACATCATTCTCATGACAACAGCCCAATCATGAAAGCATGTGTGAATTCATCTTGCTAATGAGAAAAGAGGTTCACAGGACTAAGTTAATTTTCAAGTTGCGTAACTATTCCACTATAAAGAGACTTCAAATCCAAGTGTTTGTGACTTGACTTCCCATGCTGTTCTTCATTTCTCTGCATACATTGTAGGCTATTTCCTGTACCCCAGAGGACAATCCCTTCCACAAGGCTATTTTCTTGTAAGACAATAGAACTGCAATGGAAAGTTCCAGACATACATTTTATAGTTGGTATTGTCTTTAAGTATATTCATTTTTAAAATATGTTTACTTATTACTTCAAGTTACATCTCCATCACAGTCCCCTCCCTCCACCTCTCCCAGCCCCATCCTCCCACCCTCTCCCCTTCTCTGTATTGTTCTAATTTTAGTATATATGAGGCAGAAACAAGTGCAGGGATTTCTTTCATTTATGTGTTTATGCATTTGACAGTATGCATATACACTCCATACACATATATGCAGATGCCAGAACAGGGTGCTGAAATTTCTGGACCTAAAGACAGTTATGTAATCCATTCTTGATAGAGCTCACGGTGCTTCAAGATTCCAGGGGGGCACTGTTAGAATCCAGCAAGTATGGCATCAGAGTCTGTACTGCAATGTTAGGTCATCCTTTAATTCCATCCTCTCATTGTAGGCTATTTCCTGTACCCCAGAGGACAATCCCTTCCTCTGAAGAAGCATAAAACTTCCAGACCAAGAGAAGTAGATCAAAGGTAGATAACAAGCAAATACTAATTGGCCACTTTATTTCCTTGAGTCAGTGGGATGCTTCATTGATGCAGTGATGCTAGACTTAATTGATACTTAGGAATCTTGGCTTGGTTTGGGGGAATATAGGGTGCCAAGCCTTGGGAATCTTTGTGACTTCAAAAATAATTTCAAAGTGAATCATCCCTATTCTATTCATTCACCAATATGAATAATGCTCGATCAATGCACCATAGATATTGTCTTCAATATGTATGATTATTGTGAGAGATACTGTATATACAAATGTCCCTTCATGACCATGGTTGTTAGTCTTCTCCCTTTGATTAGAACTTAAAAGAAAAGGTTATAGAACTCTTATTGAGATCACCAAGTCTCTCTCTCTTTTAAAATTTATTTATTTATTACTCCAGGTTACATCTCTATCAGAGTGTCCTCTTTCCACCCCTCCCCCCCCCGCCAGTCCTGCCTTCCTTCTTTACTTTTAGCTTGAAGAAATATCTTATGACCAGGAACTAATACTGTCTAGGGTTCACAGAAAAGGGAGGAAATGGAAAAACTTGAGTACTTAACTTGGCTTCAATTTCCATAATGAAAACCAACATGGTTAGGATTTTAACCCCAATTTACAGTACTATAGAACCAGAACACCACATCACAACATAAAAGACAAAAGAGATTAACATCACCCTATGTCTCATGCAAATAAACTTGTTGACCTCACTTAGTCATCCATTGTAATTTTACAGGATCTTAAAGGCTTCAAATGAGGCAATGTGGTCAACAATGACATGGGACCCCTGACGTGTTTTCCTGTATACTGCTTGGTGGCCTCCTTCAAGCTAGTTCACCCTTATAAGATTCATTATTCTCAACTAAAAGATGGGAAGCATAAGCTCTGTTCTCTCCTATTAATAAAGATGCTTTGAGGATAAAATATATATTTAAGCTAGTCAGAACACATGATGATTAATAATGCAGTTGTTGCCTACATGGACAAAACTCAAAAGAGGAAAGTGAATATATACAAAATATTTTACATTAGGGGTAATTATTTATTTTGAAAAAAGTTTGTTCACTCCAAACAGTACACACACACACACACACACACACACACACACACACACAGAGAGAGCGAGAGAGAGAGAGAGCGAGAGAGAGAGAGAGAGAGAGCGAGAGAGAGAGAGAGAGAGCAATAAAGGTCATATACAGACTCATTGATGTATTTTCCCCAAAGTATCAGCTATTCTGGGGACTGTAGAATCAAATTGCATTTGTACAACCAAAGCTGAAAGACTACTGAGTTTGTAACGATATTGTGGCTTCAAAGGACCATCTTTACATGTCAAGCCCATGTCATTGCTGACAAAAAACATGACAGTCCAGAAACTCAAAAAGATTTGAGGAGGCTAGGCTCCAAGGGGATCTAAGTAACTAACACATGAGCTCTGCCTTTATCTAGCCCTCACATGGGGGGAATGAAGGAGCTATAGGGAACTATGTGATGTCTCCTGCAGGAGAACCTCAAACTGACTTCTGTTTCCATTGTAGACAGATGGTAAAAATATGGCTGACTTCCCAAAGAAACAAGAGAACTATCACAGCCAGTGATATCCATGTGGAATACTGTACCATTTCACATAATGCATGCACTCTGCTGAAATCAATTAATTCTCACGTTACTAATCAGTGCTGGCTTAATGGTGTTTGGCCTAATGCTGCTCTTCCTTACTTCCTTGCCAAAATTTTGCTCCCTAACTCTCCTTTTAATTCCCATTCTGTCTGTTTCTGCCACTGCCTCAGTTTCCCCTCTGGTATATGCTTCTCCAACACTGTCTTCCTCTAAGTGTGTCTATATATCGTGTATTGTCTTCCTTTCTCTGTGGCTGTCTTTCATAGCAGTCTTCTGTAGGAGAAACTTGGGATTTGACTCAGAGAAGCCTATCTATATTAAACACTCAGAGCCGCTTTAGTTTCATTATCCACAAATAAATTACAAAAGGTCGCCTACTTCAGGGGATGGTGTAAAGAAATAAGATACTGCACATGAAGCTACCTTCAACCAAAAAAAAATTACAGATACATCATTTTAATCTCATACCTTCTTTCTGTCAATCTTGACTTCCTTCCTTCCCTCCCTCCCTCCCTCCCTTTCTCTCTGCACTCCACCCTTCATCTCCTCTTCCTTTCTACCTGTACCACTCTGTTTGCATGCTCTGGCCCCCAGAAGCCATCCACACAACAGGCTCTAGCCCATTACTTCCCTTCAATGATGTAAGTATGCAATGCTGCATTTCTCATTACTGAGGCACATAATCATTCACAGATTTTTTTTGTTTGTTTTTGTTTTTTTTGAGACAGGGTTTCTATGTGTACCCCTGCTTGTCCTGGACTTGCTTTGTAGATCAGTCTGGCCCCGAACTCACAGAGATCCGCTTCCCTCTGCCTCTTTAGTGCTGAGATTAAAGGTGTGCACCATCGCACAGAGCCACAAAATATTTTTATTTAACATTTCCTAATATACGATAGCCATCATGAATTATTAAAATCAAGCATTATGTGTCCTAGTACCCCATACTGGGATTCACTAGAATCTGGTTTTCCTGTTCCATCCATTTATGGTCAATGAGAGGTTGTATTAGGCTGTTCTACTGCAGAAAGCAAAAGTAACTGGGATGCCTGACTGTTCAGGTATAAATTCCTGATTGCTATGTCCTGAGAGAGACTCCTAGTGAGGCCACGTAAGTCTACACCTTGTTCTCTGCTACCTGTTATAAACCCAAACCTGTTTAGGAAAGTTCTTTTAAAAGACCATTCAGCAACTTAAGTAATAGGCTACTACACACACACACACACACACACACACACACACACACACACACACCCCTCTATCACACTATACAAAAGCAGCCTGCAGTGAAGAAAAAGGGAGAGGATGAAGTGGAGCAATGGGCAGGCCCCCTACAGATAAAAGCAAATCCCCAGAAAAGGCTCTTGCTATTGCTAAGTGCTGTGTTTTAAATACCTTCCAGAAGATTCCTTATGCTCAGAAATCTGTCATTGTGTTTTCCACTCCATCACTATTAAGTCTTTTGTGGGTTCATCATTGCTATCTCTGGGGAGTCTGTTTTGGCCCTAATTTAATACCTTCTATTTGTTTACCATGTGTATTCACCATGGAATGCACTAAGTACTTTGCACTGATTACACTATTCACAGTAACACAATAAGGTGGTCACTTTTTCCTTATAAAAAGAGCAGAAAATTAAGTCCTGGAGAAATTGTTTGCTTGAAAATGTACCAACAGTCAAGGGCAAAGTCAAGATTCTCATCTAGTTCTGTCTGATTTTAATGCCCAAACTCTTCCTATCTTGTTCCTATTGCCTTTCCAAAGCCAAGACAGCATACCATTAACCTAGCTAGGTTATCAGTAGTCTCTTTTGTGGCCCCTCCTTGGTGATTGAGTCAACTTTGGATTCAATGTGAAATAAAGACATTCATGAAGCATGGAGGAGAAAAAGTGCCTTAAATATCTTGCGCTGAAATGCTTATCAGGAATGAATGTTGTTGAACACATCACTGCAAGACAAGTTCTCTAAGGCATTGACAGAAGCCAGCACCACCTGCACATGTTAGAAAAGACATGCAAGATGGCTGTGTTGATACAAGAGCTTCATGGGCTTCTGTGACCAACAACTTGTGGAAACTGGGCCTATAGTTGCCACAGATTTTTACTGAAAAATCTATAGCTTTTGAGAGCAGCTTTATCTGCTTATACAGGATTCCTCTATCCAATCTTTCCTTGCAATGAGTATACAATGCATTAAGTTTCTTTAAAGGTTTGTTGTTGTTGTTGTTGTTCACATTTATTTAGTTTTGGTTGATCCTACCCACAAGCATTCTTCCTTTCTATTTCCCCAAGAAATCATATCCTTGGGCTACATGTCACAAAGAAATCAATCTAAGCTAGAAGCTTCCTCCTTTTTGATTAGCTTTTAACATACCTAAATTTGTTATACAGGCTGGCAGGGGAGAAGTGCCTTCAACAGTCTCATTCAGCCATAGCCCTACCATGCTACACTATTGACCTGCAAGTTGTGTCTATTGATGCAATGGTGGCAATGTTCATGAAATAATAGTTTACATGTCCAACTTTAAGAAGATACCAATGATTGTGCAAGTTCAGGGCCAACAGTTAGTAATAAGCCCCTTAGTATACCTTGTGTCCAACATTCCTTATTTACGCCACTCTGGTTCCATTCCTATCTCACTGTGGACAGCAAAGCTCTGTTCAGCCCCATTCTTTCTAACTTATTTCAGTATATCTCTTTTCCTCTTGTCATAGGTCTTTGGTGTCATCTTCTACTTGGTTTTATCTTCAAACACAGCATGAAAACATACTGGAGCTTTCACACATATTAGATTCATAGCAAATAAATTCCCCAATTTTGATGTCAAACCATGAAATCAGTTTGCTGGAACCTCCATGGTGCTCTTTAGCTACTTTAGCTCATATTTCTATTCCTGAGCACACTGTCTGACATATAATTGGTGCTCACCAAACAAAAGCACTGAATGAAATGTAGTGTTTTGATTCTGACTACTTCTACCCAACAACCCTGTTAATACCTAATGGAAGACATTTTCATCTGTGGCCTGTATCCCCACACTGGGCTTCCTGCTGTTCTCCCTACTCTGTCTCTTATTCCTTATAGTTTTTCTTCAATAGTTGGTACTTTAATAATCATCTTAAAATATAAGCTAGGTAATATCTGTTCCTCTGCTCGGCATGCTCCCGTGGTTCCTGACTGCATTCAGGGTGAAAGCAAGAGAGCTGATAGATATAAAGCTCTTGCTTATCCCTTCATCACATCGGCTAAGGCTCCTTACCTTCCAGGGCATAACAGTACACTTTTGATGATTTTCCTTATAAATGTGAAGCTCAATCTCGGCTCAAAGTTTTTGCCCCTTCTTACACTTTTACCTGAATGATGGTTTCCCTGGATATTTGCAAAGCGAGCTTTACTCTCATCTATTCAATGACACTGACCCTGAGTAATCAGTGAAAATATGCAACCTCCTTCCCTCTTCACAGTAAAGATACACACACACACACACACACACACACACACACACACACACACACGCACACACACACACACACACGCACACGCACACGCGCACACACACACACACACACACACACACACACACACACTGAGAGAGAGATCCATCATCATCATCACCATCTCCTTCTATAATGTGTTGTACTTTATTTACTATTATATATATTGTCACACTTGTCTGCCTTCTGCCACCATGAATCGTGAGCTCCATGATGGCAGAGGTTTTATATTTTGTTCATTCTGTCTATGCCTCTATACTGTGTCCACTAGGATTATTCATAAATATCCACTCACCGTTAAATAAACAAATACATGACAAAATAAAAATCACCCGAAGAGTTATTCACATTTGCTGTCAAAGCACTGAAACAATTCTTTAGAGAGATAATACGCTATCTTTTTTTCTCTAAAGATATGTACATAGAAAATGTCATAGGGTTTACAAACTATAGGGCTGTGACTCTTTAACCCTATTTTCCCAGTTCAGTGTGAGAACTAGTTAGCATGGCCATGTTTCAATAAAACTTTATTTATACTAACTATCAGTTAACCAGTGGGGTATAGTTTGAAGATTCTGCAATGCCAGGAAGTTAGTCTATATTTGTTTCATGGTAAATTCCATTATACAATACAGTCCCTGTCATGGTATTGTCACTGAAAAAAACTTTTTCAATGGAAGGAAATGTATAATTCTCTCAGTTATTCTTTCATAGGGCTAACTGAAGTTGCTGCAGCAGTGGCCATGCTGTATATCTGAGTTGTCTAGCATGCTAGCCACTGGCTACAAGTGGTGATGAAGCACTTCAAACATGAAAATCCAGCCGACGGACTGAAACTTTAATTTTATTTCATTGCAAAGAATTCACATTTCAGTTTAAATGTCATTGGTGTCTACTAGCTACCACCACAAATATTGGAACTCTATTGTAATCATTCTTCTGATTCATGGCCCATCTTTGTCCTTCTCTCTCACTACTTTAAAAGCCTTTTGTGATGGCCAGAACTCATGGTAACTTGTGAGTTCCTTTAGGATCTTGTAATGTTTATTTCATTTATTCCATGTTTTTATAACAGCTGTAATAATAAAGGTTGCTTTGGTTTACATTCAAGGCTCATGTGCTAAGTGTTTAATGTACTTGATCCTATTTAATCCTCATAATAACCTTCAAACGGCTGTTTATCTTATTACTTCTGTTTCATTGGAAGGGAAAACAAGAGTACAAAAAGGGTCCCCAAAGCATCTAAGTACTGCAGATGAGACTGGACAGGGCTGGAATCTGACTCCTGGACATGTAGATGTACAGTACACATTCTAGATCATCACACCTTTAGTAAATGAAGAAGCTTGTGTTGCTCCACATTTCACAGGTGTCTGTGCTGAATATTCTCCAAAATCTGGAGTCCCATCTTGTTCTATATCCTCCAAAGATAGAGATCATCATAGCATTTGCTTTCCACAAGGATTTTTAGTGTAGGTAGAGTACTGAAGAGAAAAATTAACATGTTCAAGGATATGCCATGAGGTATTCACAAATATGAGTGAATTTCATGAGATTAGTCTCTAAATCCAGTATGTCATCTTATCTGCATTAATTCTAATATTTATTATCAAACAATAAGGGTATGACACATAGACACATAGGTTTGGGTTTAAAGCAGAGAACAATGAAGACAGAGTTGTGATTTTTTTAATAATTTATTTTTTATTTCTTCAAGTTACATCTCAATCACAATCCCCTCCCTACTCCCCCCTCCAGTCCCACCCTTCCACCCTCCTCCCCCTCAACCCCCCCATCCTCTTCCCTTCCTTTTTTTTTTTTAGTTTAAGATATTTTTCCCCCCAAAGCTCTCCCTTTCAGTTCAAAAAATGGTTCTTTTTCTTATAACTATAAATACAATACAAAACAACAGAAATAAATAGGCCAC
>CAJQZJ010000275.1:1505271-1521566 GCA_907164525.1 Lophiomys imhausi | reverse complement strand
GGGGGGGGTCAGGTAATATTTTTCCTGGAGCAAATTTGTTTTTTTTTTGATAATATTATCAGAGTTGTGATATTTAAACAGCGTGAAATTCCTCAGACAATTAGTAATTAAGTATGGAATTATACAAATAAATGCATAGGTATAGGTTGTAATTGCATTTAATAACATGTGTGATTTAGATAATAGTTGGAATAAAATCTAGACTCCACCATTTCACAGATGACTTCAGGAAAAAAAAATTAGTTACTTGTAATTTAACAGTTGCAAAATGATGATAACAATATGTCCTTATATCAACTCAAATACATCAATTTTCACATCTAATATTCTTGATACAAAGTGTCAACTGACAGTTTCTAATAGTTTGATATATGGGCAGCATTTACTTTTTTAAGTTTATTTATTACTTCAAGTTACATCTCCATCACAGTCCACTCTCTTCACCCCTCTGGGTCCACCATCCCACCTTCACCCCTCCTCCACCTATCCTACTCCTCCAGAGTGTGTAGCCCCTACATATCAGCCCTGCTCAGTTCAACATTCATATGAGGGCTAAGAGGTTTCTCTTACACTGGTGATCCACATTCACCATATGAGGGTTAAGAGCTTCCTCTTACACTGGGGGCCCATATGACAACTCCATTAGGGCAAAGTGTCCCACTAACACGTAACAAGGTCTATGTTCCTGTTCCTTTTGGTGTGTTGGTTGTACCATAGCTAACCCATACTACATGGATAAAATCTATTTATAAATGAATAGATGGTGTGTGCATCTTTCTGAGTCTGGATTAGCTCACTCAGGATGAGCTTTTCTAGTTCCATCCATTTGACTGCAAATTGCATGATTTCCTTGTTTCTGATACCTGAGTAGTATTTGATTGTGTAAAAGTACCAGTTGTTTTTGTTTTTGTTTTTTTTTTTTTCAAATCCATTCTTCAGTTGAGGGACATCTTGGTTGCTTCTAGTTTCTAGCTATTACAAATAAAGCTACTGTGAACATAGATGAGGAGATGTCCTTGTGGTTTGATGAGGAATCATTTGGATGTATACCCAGAAGTGGTATGGCTGGGTCTTGAGTTAGAGCTATTCAAAGTTTCCTGAGATATCGCCAAACTGATTTTCATAGTGGTTGTAAAAGATTGCATTCCCATCAGCACAACCTCACCAGCATGTGCTGTCATTTAAGTTTTTGATTTTAGCCATTCTGACAGGTGTGAGATGGAATCTCAGAGTCATCTTGAGTTGCATTTCTCTGATGATTAAGGATGTTGAGCATTTCTTCAAGTGTCTCTTGGCCATCAGAGATTCCTCCTTTGTGAATTCTCAGTTTAGCTATGTTCACTATTTTTTATTGGATTATTTGTTTTTTTTGGTATTGAGTTCTTTATAAAATATGGATATTAGTACTCTGTCAGATGTGGGGTTGGTAAAGATATTTTCCAAGTCTGTAGGTTGCTGTTTTGTTCGAATTACAGTTTCCTTTGTCTTATAGAAGATTTTCAGTTTCATGAGGTCCCATTTATTGACTATTGGTCTTACAGGCTGAACTTTTGGTGTTCATCTGTTCAGGAAGTTTTTACCTGTGTCAATGAGTTTGAGGGTTTTCCCCACTTACTCTTCTATTAGATTTAGTGTGTCAGGCTTTATGTTAAGGTCTTTGATCCACTGGGACATAAGTTTTGTGCAAGGTGATAAGTATGGGTCAATTTGCATTCTTTTACATGTTGACATCCAGTTAGACCACACCATTTTTTGAAGATGTACTTCACTTTACAAAACCACTGTACGGTTTTGTTTTTTTTTTTTGTCGTCAAATATTAAGTGACCATAGGTGTGTGAGTTTATTTCTGAGTCTTCAATTTGATTCCATTGATCAACTGCTCTTTTTATATACCAGTACCATGCTGTTTTTATTGCTATTGCTCTGTAGTATAGGTTGAAATCAGGGAGGGTGATACTTCCAAATTTTTTTATTTTATTTTACAGGATTTATTTAGCTATTCTGGGTTTTTGTTATTTCAAATGAAGTTAAGAATTGTTCTTTCAAGGTGTGTAAAGAATTGTGTTGGTATTTTGATAGGAGTTGCAATGAATCTGTATATTGCTTTTGGTAGGATGTTCATTTTTATTATGTTGATCCTACCTGTCCATGAGCATGGGAGAACTTTCCATCTTCTGATGTCCTTTCAGTTTCTTTCTTCAGGGACTTGAAGTTATTGTCATACAGGTCTTTCACTTGCTTGGTTAGAGTTACCCCCAGGTATTTTATATTGTTTGTGGCTATTGTGAAGGGTGTTGTTTCCCTGATTTCCTTCTCAACCCATTTATGTTATGTATAAATAAGAAGGGTTTCTGATGTTTTTGAATTTATTTTTGTATCCAGCCACCTTAGAGAAGGTGTTTATCAGTTGTATTAGCTCTCTGGTGGAATTTTTGGGGTCATTTATATACACTATCATATCATCTGTGAATGGCAATAATTTAAATTCTTCCTTTCCGATTTGTATCCCCTTGATCTCCTTTAGTTGTGTTATTGCTCTAGCTAGAAATTCAAGTACTATGTTGAAGAGATATGGGGAGAGTTGTTATACTTGCCTTGTCCCTGATTTTAGAGGAAATGCTTTAAGTTTCTCTCCATTTTATTTGATGCTACCTACTGGCTTACTGCATATTGCCTATATGATTTCTACATATGGTCCTTGTATGCCAGCTCTCTTTAGGACTTTTAGCATGAAGGGGTGTTGGATTTTGTTAAATGCTTTTTTTTTAGCATCTAGTGAGATGATCATGTGTTTTTTTCTTTCAGATTGTTTATGTGGTGGATTACATTGATTGTTTTTTGTATGTTGAACCACCACCCCTGCATTCCAGGGATGAAACCTACTTGATCATGGTGTATAATACTTTTGATGTGTTCTTGGATTTGGTTTGCAAGTAATTTATTAAGTATTTTTGTGTCTATGTTCATGAGGGAATTTGGTCTGAAGTTCTCTTTCTTTGATGGGTCTTTGGTTTTTGTATTTATTTATTTATTTATTACTTCAGATTACATCTCCATTATAGTGTCCTCTTTCCATTCCTCCCAGTCCTGCCCTCCTGGACTTGGTGGGTCTTTGTGTGGTTTAGGTATCAGACTGACTGTGTCCTCATAGAATGTGTTTGGCAGTGTACCTTCTGTTTCTATTTTGTGGAAGCGTTTGAAGAGTATTGGTATTAGCTCTTCTTTGAGGGTCTGGTAGAATTCTGTGCTGAAACCATCTGGCCCTGGGCTTTTTTTTTTTTTTTTTTTGGCCTTTAGCCATCTGGTTATTCTTAGCTGTTTGTTCCTGTGCCTTCTGAACTTTTTGCCAAGGAGGGAGATTTGGTGTAGAGGTCGTATAACTTGGTGATCTGTACCTCTCCACAAGATGGATTGGGCCTTGTTTGGGGGCTGGTTCTCAGTTTGCCTCCCAGAGCTCACCATTGCCTGTTGTGTCCCAATTGGGAACTTGGGTCAGATGTTTGAGTGAGATGTGTTATTCCTGTCTGCAGGTTTCTGAGATCCAGTTGGTCTTCTTAGTGATGTCAGTGGGGGTTGGCAGGCCACAGACTGTGGGCTAGAGCTCTAGTTCCCCTGCAGCTTATGCATCAGGACTGTGATTATGTTCCTCTCAAGCTGATCTCAGGGGATTCTCAGGTTCAATGTGACCTTATAGCCAGAAGCACTGTGATTTGGTACAGCCCCTGTCACTCAGGTGGTGAGCAATAGTTTTGGATTGTTTCACTTCTCAAGGGTCGGAGCTCTCTGTATGTAGCCTGGATATTCATCTGAGAGGCAAGGCAGGTGCCAGCAGGGAGTTCTGATGTGTAATTCACACCCTGTCCACAGCGCTTAGATTCAGGGAAACTCAGCTGCCTGTTCCCGACCTGAATCACTATTCTCCAGTCTAGCCTGCCTGAGCTGGTGTGGTTTCTGGCAGTTTCCCTGTAGCTAGGGTATCCAGTACTATGGTTGTGATCCTCCCAAGCTACTCTCCGGAGGTCTCAGGATCAAACTGTGCCTCTCTGTCAGAAGTTCTGTGGTCCCAGGCAGCCTGCCACCTTGGGCAGCATGCCAAAATCCAGGAACGCTTCACTGCTGCAGGCGGAGATCTCAATTCCCTGGAGTGAAGCTATAGACTGAGTGTCCTGCCAGCATGTGCACTGGCAGGGAGTTCCAATATAGAGAGAGTTCACAAGGCATCTACAGCTCTTGGACTCAGCGAATCTCAGTCACCTTTTCCTTGCCTGAATCGCTGTGTTCCAGAGCAGCGTGCCTGGGTTGACAGGGGCTTCCAACAGTCCCCCAATAGTTAGGGTGTCAGGACTGTGGCCATGGTCCTCCTAATCTACTCTCAGATGAGTCTCAGAGCCAGCCTGTGCCTCTCAGATTGAAGCTCTATGAACTTGTGCAGCCTGGTTTCTCCAACTGCACACAGAACTGCTTCACTGCTCTAGGCTGAGAAGTCTATGCTGTACCCTGAGTGAACAGCAGAAAGCCCAGCCAAGGGGCCAGACGAGAAAGGGTAGGAGTTCCAATATGTAGTCCATATCCTATCAACAGTGCGCTTGGGCTCAGGGAAGCTCAGCGCCTGTTAGCTCAATCCCCCAGTTACCGGTCAGCCAGATGCTGCCATGCTGCAAATCCCAGGAAGAATAGCCCTCAGTCTTAACATTAGTCGCTCTTTTGGTCTTCTCCTGGGGGGTCAGAATGCCTGCATGGACACTGCAGACTAGGGAGAGTGAGGAGGTCCTCTGTTTGGAGGTCGACACCACCAGTTGATGTCCTGAAAAGATCTGATCAGCCGGCTCTCTTCCACTGTGGCGGGGAATGCACTCTCCCTGCGGGAAGCAGTCTGTGTCCATGTTTGGCATCTTTGTTCTTCCAGTGTCTATATTTCCAGTACAGAGTTATTTATTGTCCAATTGTCTTTATTGCTTTGCTGGACAAGCCCAGATGGCTTTTGCCTCACAAACTGCCGTTCAGCAGGAGTATATCTCTGCGGTGGTCCAGTCGGCCTGCCTGGCGATTAGAATTTGTCTGACCTTATCACTGCCTTCTTGCTGCCCCCTGGGCAGCATTTTCTTAATGGATATAAGACCAGTATATATGTAAAGTTCTGATATGACTATAATCTTGGCATGATTGTTTTTACATGACATGGTTATTAAGATATTAAATGATATATATATATATATATATATATATATATATATATATGAAGGACTTAGAAGAGACTAAGGACACATAGTTACTTTTACCTCAGTGTGCACCATTCATACAGCTTACTATGAAGAAAAGACAGAGTACTGCAGCACAGAACACAGGAAGACTAACCCCATCTACAAGGGTGCATCTTTGAGGTTGTGATATGAAGCTGAAATGCAAAGGATGATGTAAATGAAGCAACTAAAGAAGAACACATATAAACAGTGAAAGGCTGAGAGTTCGATGCAGAGCATAGCACCTGGACAGCTCCCACCATGTTGATAAGTAGAAGTAATTGGGATTTGCAGGCATGGACCACTTTGCAGTATAGCTATATATAGTAGTGGCTGTCAGTCTCAACTAGGCATTAACTATTGTTAACTATTTCCAAACTTCTTTTAAGAAAACCATTATTATGGAGTTCTACCATAATAATCAAAATATCAATATATTTACTTAACAAGCTGTACTGTTTTAAATAGGAGGGCATAAACAATTGTTATTACTGAATAAATAGTTTGATATACTTGGAAAATTAAACAGTATCTGGTTTAAATATCAAATGACTATATATGTATGATTCTACTTTTAATCACAACCAAATGGCTGTAAGAGATATTGCAGGTCACCTTCTTATTTGCTACTTTGCAATGTGAAATTTAACATCTTTCAAGCTCTGAGGAAACATTGTCTTGACTTTCAATGACACTGGCAAGTTCTTTATAGAGACAAATTTCACAGTCCCTTTTGTAGAACACTGTAACCTTCTTGTCCTCAATTTTTGAACAGTCAAGCTTGTTGCATGCTGTTGTAGCCTCTCTAAAATTCCATGACCTCATCTTTGACCCAGATCACCTCCTTTTAAAATACCATAATCCTCTTGCACAATATAACATTTCACAAAACTTTCAAACCAAATATAGTAGAGAACCAGGCAGAGATATAAAATATTTTTTTTTACAATTCATAAACACTTGAACAGTACCATCTCTTAATTCTTCCTCCCCACTCCCTGCTTGGCATTAATCCAATTGAGTGTTTTCTTTTTTCAAGTCAAGTTACTCTGTAAGTTTTTTGTTCAAAGGATTCATGTCTACCTCTGAAGATTCTCTCCAAATACCTACTAAAAGGAAAAGCCATAATGTCTCTTTCTTTTGAGTGGTAAGCAAAGACTCTTGTATAATAGTTTATCAAATGGTAGTTTGTCATCCAGTCTAGCTTCAAATTCCAATACTGATGGTTAGCAAATATGTCAATCAACTCTTTTAAGATAAATCTTTGTATATGGAAAATAGAAGTAATAATTATACAGAATTGTGCTTATGAAGACCAAGATAATTATATATATAAAGTCTCACAATGCTGCATCATTGACAATACATACATAATAAATAACAATTTAACACTATCACTTTAGTATTTGTATATCAGTTGATGTCTCCCCCAAAACTTACATTACCTTTCTTAACCATGTGCCTGGTCATTGTCTACCACTCCCATCTACTATACATATATAATGGACCTACATCAAATGGCTAGATCTGAAGAGAGAAAAAGCCTTTATGACCAATTCATTTTATTAAATGTAAAGAGAACTATTATAGCTGTTGTTTTAATGATTTTATTGGAAATGGTTTAAAAGCATGTTCCCATTATCTTGCATGACTAAGTAAAAAGTTAACGATAGTCACAAATTCATACTTTCAAAAACATTGTGTTTAGTTGAGGACCTAATGAAGCTCATGATCAAAGAATGGTGAGTGGGAGAGCATTTTATATTCTGAGGATTAGGGTAATGTTTCATGGAGAATTAGCCACTGGACTAATTGTGAACTCAAGGACAGAGCTTGTTTTATTGCATTCATGGAAAATTGACTGTGCCCAGTTTATGAAAGTTGATTTTCAGAAGAAAATTAGCTTGATATGTCTCTATTTAGTAAAGGTATATATACTTTAGCCAGACTATCTTCAGCAACACCCTGTCAAGTACTACCCATGGTGCTGACGCCTAATTTAACATCTAACTCATTAACCAAACTTACCCAGTCAACCATTAATATATACGACCATCCATCCATCCGTTGACTTGTTCATATGTTGAAGATATGAAATACAGGTTCAGGAACTGTTTCATTTTCATACAGCAATTAATAAGATGAGTAAAATCTCCGTCACTCTAAACACAGACTTATAGTGTAGACTCTCCTCCCCAGCCCGTGTCAAAGTTACTACCCATAATTATGTCTTAGGTTATTTAACAGTACATAACACGTACACACTGCCTCCAACAACATATCTGCTACAAGGCCTACAAATTTCAGTGCTACCATCTCTTTCAAAAATTTTCAAATATTCTCCATCTTTGAGAAGTCTTGGACTTTACAGCTTTATAAAGTCCTTTGTGGCCCTTTGAACTTTACTAACACAGGGCCCAAAAAATAATTAAAACATTCTATAAACATTAGAAAAGTTCAGTACAGTCCAAGATCACTATAAGATATAACTACACACACTATATTTTCATTTCATATCTTACTTCAAAAAAATTAGCTGTTGAAGATATGGAAATGAACTGGACATAGTGGTTGAATATGAGTAAATTTCACCTCAATTGTGCAAAGAAAATTTCACTTGCCATAAATGGAATTTATAAATTGTTTCAGTCATATTTATGCTCTAAGTTATTAGTGCTTAGAAGGTCATAAAGACATGCATGTCACGCTGGGAAGGATCTCAGGAATTATTTAGTGTTGTAATTTGTATCATGCTACTAATTTACTGAATGACATTGGCAAACTTACTGGACCTTTGTGTCCCTGATTCTCCTCATGAGATGAGATGACATGATGTCTATGGACCATTATTGCATTAAAATACATTCTCATTCAGCACTTTGCTAAAGACAAAGACTCTAAAGTCCCTAGGGTATAGCATGTTCAAGGGCAAGTCACAAATTTGTATCAAGGCTGCCACTATGATTAGGAGTCTGCAATGTTTGTCATTCTGTATAATTAAAAATCATACAAGGATCAAGTAAAATGTCAGTATATAAGAATATTTAGCTTATTTTAACTATCCCTACTGTAATAGATGCTGACTTGAAAGTAAAAATTATCTTATTTTTCCTTTATAATCCAACGCTGTTACACATTGCTTAACTAAATATAAATATTTCATGAAGATACTATAAAGACTGAATGCAAAAGTAAGAGTAACTTTACCTGAGAGTTTTTGTTGTGTTTTGTTGTTGTTGTTTTTCAAAAATGGGAACTGTCCAGGCAGCCAGTGGTATGTCATTCCTTAGTTTTGGAAGCTGCGAGCCCTGCACTTCCTATATGATCAGATATATTTATCCCTCTCAGGTCTCTGAGGTGGTTGAAGAATAGATAGCTAAAGTCTCATAGTTAAATTTTGAGTTGTTTAGGAATCAAGAGGGTGTTCTGGATCTAAGAAGATGTTTTTAAAATTGTGAGGCAAGTTAGTATGAAAGCTGAGTTAGATATAGAACTTTAAACTCATGGAGATGCTTAGATAGTAGAATGTTAAAGTCAGGTGCCAAATACATATCAACTGGACATTGGGAATGTATGCTAAGCCATATAACTCTCATAATTGTGGCCTATTTATTTTTGTTGTTTTGTATTGTATTTATAGTTATAAGAGAAAGAACCATTTGTTGGACTGAAAAGGAGAGCTGTTGGGGGGGGGAGAAACACCTTAAACTAAAAAAAAGGGAAGAGGATGGGGGGTTGAGGGGGAGGAGGGTGGAAGGTTGGTACTGGAGGGGGGAGTAGGAGGGGATTGTGATTGAGATGTAACTTGAAGAAATAAAAATAAATTATTTTTAAAAAATACAAAAAAAGAAAAAAACAAAACAAAAAAAGTAAGAGTAACATATAATGAATGATCTCATCCATCAGGCACATCACTACTTCAAGCAAAAGTATTGTTTTTCTTCTTATCCTAATGCATGATAAAAATTAGGAATTGTTCTCATATGTTACAGTTCCAATGAAAGGAGGCTCTTATATGCTAAGTGACTGAGCCAGAACCCTACACATAGACAAAGGAGTCAAGATCTGTAACAGGTTCTCACTCCAGCGTACAGTGCCGTTCTACTCTGGCTTGCCAAATGCTTGAACATTTAGGATGTGACTAAATAATTAGTGTTCTGCTATTATCAGATCTGCCTATCTAGGTAGTTCTTATATATCTCTTACATATAAACTTTAACATTGTACATAGGTGTGGAACTTTACTAAAGTTGCTTCACCATCAATCATTATCACTTGTTATGCTCTTGAGTGCTGCTGCAGCCATATCATCTCAAATCTTGAGTGGTGGCTTGGTGGTTACTGCCTGTTATCAGAGAGATGAAGAGATAAGAACTGTCTGTTATAGAAAGGAGCATGACACCATGCTTTGCTGATGTGTTTATGTCTCAACTAAGGCTTTGTTTGTCTCAGTTCTTGTTTAGTCTGTTTGCAACCCACAGAAATACGGGAGTAAGTGCTTAATGACTGGTTTTAATCTATGATGTGTACCAATTTTCTTGGTTTAAACATTCCCAGAGTATTCAATTTCCAAGTCAACCATATGATATTAATAAACAAATAGTTCAGCATAGTTGCTAACAGTGAACATTCATGAGCCCATATGAGCTGTTTCTAGTGCACCAGGGATTCCAATTCAAATCATTACTGTAGGTGGTACTAACTGTTGGAATCCATGAATGAATGGAGCTGATCCGAGCAACGGCATATGTCTAGGAAAGTATATTCTCTGTACCGTGGTCCTTATTATTCTCCAGGTATAGCATCTTTCTCATTACTTCTGCTTTTCCTGTCACCTGAAAGGAATGATTTTTTTTTTATCAACACTTGCATACAGATTCTGAGGCACGATGATCAAATCTTGCCTTCTTGAGTCTGCTCAGATCCATGGATTGATCCATAGAAGAAAGAGCTTCTTTTGATTTTAAATTATGTCTGTATTATTATTATTAATTTTTATTGAGAATTTCATAAATATATATGATGTGGCTTTATAAAATATACCCCAAATTCTTCCTTCCAATTCTTTCTTTATTCCTCCCCACCTTTATCACTTCCAACTTCTTCTGCTCTCTTTGTTAGACCTACTTGGTCCAGTTAGTTGTGCCTCTGTGTACATAGCTTATTTAAAGGAAGCTAGACAACTTTTTTCCAGATCTAAAAGTAGAACATATACAGAGATTGAGGAATGACTTGATTTTTCCATAATTGCCCTCAAATTATCACTCTTGATGGAATAATTGACAAGTAGGTCCAGAAGTTCTTTTGCAAATTTAGATAATCTCTGAACAGATTGAGTTAAATATGAAAGTCACGTTCTTTGTTTCCATATTCAATAGCCTTATTAAAATCAACCTCTACACACTTTAAAAAGATAATTATCAGTCAAATTTGGGGCAGTAGACATAGTACTCAGGGCTTCATCCTTGCTAAGCATAAGTTCTACCACTGAGCTACATTCTCTGGCTGGATAAGCATTTTATGAGCCTACTTCATATTATTTTCCCAGTCTGTACCCTGCTATTTCCATAGTCTTTTATTTCCATGTACATCCGGAGTATTTCTAGATGCCAGCCCAATTCTATTATTTTGTGCTATCTGAGTCTTTATACCCTTTCTTCTTCCTATTTTAATGTTGAATTCTCTGATAAAGCGCTCTTCGTACGTACACTCCCCACTGATTCTCTAAGGCTGACTTAAAGGTCATCTTCCTCTCAACACGTATCATTTCCTGAAACCCCCATCTCCAGTCCATTTGTCACTGTTCTCCAGGAAGGAAGTTCTTGGTTAATGCATTGTTCTTGATTTATGGCACACTACATTTTTTTATAATAGCTATATTATCAGATTCTTTTTTATCCTTGTAAGAATGTAAAATCTGCAAAGAAAAGAAGACTGCCCAATTTATCGGTGATTTTTCCATAGCTCCTAACACATATACTTATGAGTGAGGAACTAAGAACATCTTGTTTGAATTGAATGTAACGAAATGAACTAAATTTTTCAAAGTAGGTTTGAGTCAAGCCTCATGAAAATATATTCAGTTCTCAATTTTAACTTCTCAGTTGCAGATATTATAATCCATTTATACCTGGAGTACTTTATAAGTATAAGATAATTTGCTGGGCATTGGGATGGGAAGGATACAGAGACAAATTACATCTCAAACTTGTCAGAATGGTTAGGATCAAAAACTCAAATGACAGCACAAAGGTGAACACTCCTCCATTGCTGGTGGGAGTGTACACTTGTAAAATCACTATGAAAATCAGTCTGGCGATATCTTAGAAAAATTTGGAATAGCCGACCTCAAGACCCAGCCATACCACTTATGGGTGTCCACCCAAACGATTCCTCACCAAACCACAAGGACATATCTTCATCTATGTTCATAACAGCCTTATTTGTAATAGCCATAAACTGGGAACAACCCAGATGTCCCTCAACTGATGAATGGATAAAAAAATTTGTGTTACATTTACACAATGGAATACTACTCAGCTATCAGAAACAAGGAAATCATGCAATTCACAGCCAAATGGATGGAACTAAGAAAATCTCATCCTGAGTGAGCTAACCCAGACTCAGAAAGATGCACATGGCATGTACTCACTTATAATTGGATTTTAGCCATATAATACAGGATAACTATCCTATAAACAACACACCAAAAAGATCAGGAACATAGACTTTGTTACCTATCAAGGGGACAATTTGCCCTACGGATGCTACCATGTAGGCCCCCCAGTACAAGAGGAAGCTCTTAGCCCTCATATGAATGTTGAACTGAGAGGGGCTGATATGTAGGGACACTCCACATCAGAAGAGTGGGATGGGTGCGTGGAACCAGGAGGGGTGGAAAGAGGGCACTATGATGGAAATGCAACTTGATGCAATAAATAAACATTATAATAATAAAAAAGCAAAAAAAAAAAAAAACTAGACATGAGATCTGTACTCATGACCTAAGTCTAGGATGTAGGACAAATGTTTAAACAGTAACTCTGAGTTTTAACCTTATTTTAATCAACAAAGAACTATAGTAATTATATAACTCATTCATTATACTGAGACAATATGAGAGTTCAGGAAGGCTGGTGACTATAGAATGGAAGACACTTCAGCTGGCAAGAGGAACCCTTGTAACAACAGAAGACCTTGTAATAGATGGAGGAAACTCCAAGTGAGTATGTGCAGTGAGGACAATACAAAGAGATGCTTTCCAGGATGTGATGATGGCTTGGGAAGATGAGATGAGATAATTTTGGTTCCTATCACTGGTTACTGGATAGTTTTTGTTGAGCTAAATTTCAAAACTTGGAAAATATTTGATCTGAATTCTTGTGTAGGCAGATGTGGAGGAAAGACTATAGTAGTTGTATATAAGTGGTTCTGGGAGCACAAGGAAGGAAGGACTTCCCTTCTCCTCTTACTGAATAACAGGCATCATATTGAACTTTAATGACAGAGGAAGGGAACACACATATTGACTCCCATCTTCATCCTCTCACAAAGTTTACATCCTGGTGATAGATCTGGGAAAAAATGAGCATTGGCTTAGCAGAGTAACAAGGACAATGACATATGAAAGCATCAAAGATTATAATCACACAAAACAGGGACTCTTTCATTGAGTCTCAAACAGGAAATGGGTCATGAGAACATGGGAAAATAAATGTGTTCTGACTAACTGTGAATTAGGGAAATATTACCTATAGTGTCTCAGTAAATGGCAAAACCTCTCAAAATGACCAAAATAACAACAACAGCAGCAACAAAACTTGAAAAAGGGATGGGAGAGGTGAGGGTCTGGTGCCTTCAAGGAACTGCATGAGGATGAGGTGATGGAAGAAGTAAATATGGTTTTGTCAAAGTAACTCTATCAGCAAATATGGCAGCTGAGACTTTTACTGAGTAGGCTGAACATACGAGGCCATCCAGGATGAGGAATTGTTGCAACCTTGCCATATCAGGACAGTCCCTGGGTCAGAAGCATCAACAACAACCATGTGCTTGAAATGCAGCATCTGAGGCTTCATCCTCTGACCTACATGAGCTTGAAAGTAACTAGATTAGGACAGAGGACTTTGGGAATAATTCTTGGTTCTACTATCAGCTGACCAGGACCTTGATCTTGTCATGTGTCTTTTCCGGTATCAATAATCACAACTATACAGCTAGATGGTCTTGGTAGACTCTATACATGGTTTGAGCTCTGAGAGAGAGAGAGAGAGAGAGAGAGAGAGAGAGAGAATTAAGGGAGCAAAGAAAACTAATTTGTAAGATAGTAACTTACTACTTATTATTATTTCTTTACTATATTAACCATTTAACATTTATTGTTTGAAAATTTTATGTGTAGATATAACAAGTCTTTGTCAAGTTCAATTTCATTCCCTCATTTTAACTCTTGTGATATTCCCTACCAACTTCATATGCTCTCATATAAATCCACTGAGTCCACTTAGTTGTATCGGGATATGCATGAGTGTAGAGCCATGCATTGGAGCATGAGTAGACAATCAGGAGTTGTAGCCAAAGAAAACCAACTGTCTCTACAGTTTCAACTGTCTGATGAGATTTTGCAGGAACTGCATCCATTGTCCAAAATGTGTCCCTGGTAGAACAATGTAAAGACTGTAAAAAGGGGTCTCAACAGGCTCTTGACTAAACTAAAGGACAAAGATTTAAATCTGTGTCCTGGCCGTACCCTAAAGGCATTCAATAGTTAGCGTGCTTAGAGATTCTCCTTAGTTCCTAGCTTTGCCCCTTTGAGAAGGGGAGGACTGAAGTTACTCTAGACTGCACTAACTACACAGAGCACAAAGACCTCTGTCTTCTGCACAGGAGTAAGCATTATGGCTTCTGTATAAAGGGTTGTCCATAAAGGCTGCCACACTGTTAAGGACTACAAGGTTGAAGTTTCAAATAAAAAGTGAAAGACAAACAATGAGAATGAACAGACATTAACTATAGCTGAGTTTTCAGAGTCCTTTGTAACCTTAGCAAATCCCTTCTTTTAACTGCTTCCTGATTTCATATTTGTGGATGACAGGAAGTATCATGTACAGAATACCATTTATAAATGATGTACTGTCTGTGTATGCATTTGGAGTATTCATTTTGAGTAAGATAGCATCTTTTTGGTTTAGATACAGTGTAAACATTATTGAATAAAATTTTCTATATCTGTCCAAGACTCCTCTTTGAGTCATGAGCCTATAGTGAATTATTACTGTTATTTTGCCTTCCATTTGGAATATTAGCTCACTTTTTTGTTATGTATACATGAAGCAAGATTCACTCACTTTGACACAGTTTGTAGCTGTCAGTCTCCTACTTCCTCAATATGTGTGATTTAGATATCAGACAGATACCCACATATCAGGGATGATATAGCATATGTGACTGCTTAGCCATTAGACATAGAATGCTGCCTCTACATGGCTCAGGACAGTCCTTGGGTCAGAAGCATCAACAACAACCATGTGCTTGAAATGCAGACTCTGAGGCTTCATTCCTCTCACCTGCATGAGCTTGAAAGTAACTAGATTAGGACAGTCAGCAGAGATAAGAATTTGGAGGCAGCTTCTCTACTAGCAGACTGAGAATTCTTCCTATCTTCTGGCCAGTAGCTTTAAACAGTACAAATACTTAACAATGAACTTAAAGTACCCAAACATTATTTACAAATATACACTGTTAATTGTCCCACTGTAACATTTCTCCATCCAGTTTGTAAGGAGGGAACAAAGGAAAGCTAATCTTCTGACACATTATATCCTCCCTATTCATGCTTTCTATTCAGTAAGTCTTTGAATTTATTTCCTGTTTAGTTGACATAAAGAATTTGTGACTTTCACCTGAAGAATTTGGAGCAACACCAAACAACATTTTCCTTAATATTGTGTGAAAGCAGTAGGTTGAGAGCAATGGTCAGGCAGGCAGGATCTAGACATGGATCAGACAGGAACCACTGTGTGTTGGGAGACTCTGTCTGTATAAACAAGTTTCTTGTATGAGATATCTCAACATCATTCTGCTCATTGAGTAAAGTGTGAAGGCACACTGTATAGGGGCCACCCATGTCCCTTTCTGTTCTCCATAGGAGAAGACTGCTAGCTGCTGTGTACTAGAGTACCAACACAGTTGGGAGATCTCAAGAGCAAAGCCAAGTGTTCATTCTCCACTTCTGTGTGATATGCAGTAGTTTTCGTGAACCAATATCCACAACTATGCTCTTTTTGCCTCTCACCCAACCCTGATCCCTTCACGACATGCCTGACTCAGGAAATGATGACTTGATTTGCTCACCATTCAGACTGGAAAATTTGCAATCATCTTTGACTGCACTCTATTTCTCACACTCCATATCTAATAACAAATGCTGTCAAGCCTATACTAAAGTTATCCAGCATCTGGTAATATCTCACCATTTTCTTCCCTTCATCTCATGGACTAAGCCATTACCAAATCTTCCCTAGATTAGAGTAATAACATGTTTTGACATCTCAGAAAGGATTCCTCACACAGCAGCCAGAGTGGAACAGTTAAAATATTGGTTAGAACTCACGCTCACATGTTCCTTTGCTCAGAAATATCCAATGACTTTCCATTTTACTAAAGGTTCACACCATACTGTATAAGGTCTGAACCACCTTTGCCCCCAAATATACACTTATATTGTACTTTGTATTTCTTCCTTCCCACTAGCCATCTTGGAATCCCTACCAGTCCCCTCAAAAGACTCATTTATGAGTTCCCATTGCAGAGAATTACCACATGCAGGGCCTTCTATTTAGAAAACTCTGTATCAGAGTGACGTGGTTTCATCTGTTCCTATCATGTGATACCGGCTCAAATAACACCTCCCCAGAGAGCCTACAGTCTACAGTGATTAAGTTCTCCCCTACTCCAAGGTTAACACTGCATAGGTTCCGACATCTACTATTCATCTATCATCTATCTATCTATCTATCTATCATCTGTCTATCTATCTATCTATCTATCTATCT
>CAJQZJ010000275.1:1481405-1505261 GCA_907164525.1 Lophiomys imhausi | reverse complement strand
CTATCATCTATCTATCTATCATCTATCTATCTATCTATATATCATCTGTCTATCTATCATCTGTCTATCTATCTACCTATCTATCTATCATCTATATATTTTTGTATCTATGTGTCTATTGATCTATCTATGTGTATATGTATATCTATTTCTATCTCTATATACATATGTGTGTGTATTTATCTATTATGGCATTATCTAGTAGAACTTTCTAAATGTTCTTTATCTATGTTGTAATAGAAGGTAATGATTAGTCATAGTCATGGAGTGCTTAAAATTTGGCTAATATGACTGAGGACATGAATAATTAATGGTCTTTTATTTTAATTAAAAATATATATACACATATATATGTATATATGGGTTTTGGCTGCTATGTAAGACTGTAGATTTGGTGTTCCTTTCCATAGACACTCACATGCAGATTACACTAAGCAGAGAATTTGCCTAAAAACTATGCCTGACTATAAGAAATTCCTGTTAGTTGGATGTACAGATGAATACATGATGAAAATTCCATATATTATCCCATTAACTTTTAATTTTATAAGCAATCATGCAAAAAAATGACTTTTATTTTGGCATTTTCATACATATGTCATTTTGCCTTGTTTTTATTCATTTCCTATGCCCACTTTTACTGGTCCCCTTTCTCCCCCTAACCCCTTTGCTTTCTTGCCATATGATAGTCTATTATTTCTTATTTAGTACTTTAAGCTTAATAGAAAGTTTGTGCATTAGGTACTCTTTTCTTTTGTTAGTACTGAAAGATACACAGTATCTTGCTGATTGTTATAGATTTAAAAACAAACAGGACATGTACTCAGCAGTGTCTGTTGATATTCAGACAGTATGCCTTGCTGAGGTTGACCTCGATGCCCTGAATGGTCTTTTCTAACTCTGAACGTCAGTGGTTTTCTAAGAATTCCCTCTTTTACCAGGAAATGGCAGCACATGGTTTAGAAAATTGATTAGACTGGCAGACCTTTACATCAAGTCTCTTTTCAGTGGCTCAGCAATGTCTGACTACTTAAGCAGGAAGAATACAGACTCTCCCCATCATCTCCAGTCCCACACCTTGTGACTCACCAGTTTCTGGGTCACAGAGCTGTTCACAGGCATCTGTTGTCCTCTGTCCACAGAGGTCTCTCACCCATGGTGAGGTGGCATTGATCTGGTAGTACAAGGAGAGCTTGGCAGGGTTTAGCCAGTCAGAGATGTCCAGGTAGCTCCCTTCACTCACCACAAAGCTGCTCCCTGTGGGGACAGAGAGCAACAGTTACTGTCTCTCCAGTGGCAGAGCCATTACTGGTGCTACAAGAACAAAGGTGCAAAGAATCCATCTGCAATTATTACCTTCCACTTATGTAGATAATCTGAAGAACCTTTCACCTGTGTCATTACAGTGTCAAAAGTCAACACAAACCAGTTCAGGCTAGTGGGTAAGAGTGTGCTCTGAGCATTGGGTTCAGTTCCAGGGCACTGACTCTGTGAAAGTCACTTATTTACTCTGCCCTTGGCTGTTGCATCTGAAAATGGAAATACTAATGGGAGCCAACCTCAAATGTGAGGATGAAATAGAGCAATGTAAGGTATGTCGACAGCGCCTGACTGGTTCTAGTAAAACAGAGGGTAAAATGTTCAATTTCAAAAGAAAAATTGGCTGTCCCTGTCATCCCCCAGCATTCCTTTGGGAAAGGGTGCACTAATGCCCACCATAGCTGAGTGGGTGATATCTATATGCACAATGAGAAACGAGGAATCAGGACTCATTTCCCCTAGTATGTGTTATTTTCTGTGGTTGTTGTTTTTGCAGTGGTGTGGTTCAAAACTATGGACTCACACATATACTAGGTGAGTCCTCTACCATTGAGCTATACTGTTAACCTTATTTAATTTAATGTGAAGGACACACACACACATCTTGTTACTGGGCTTGGTGGCATATGCCTATAATCCCAGTACTCAGAAGATGAAAGTATTGAGTTCCAAGCCAGTAAGATCTTCACAGTGAGTTTCATGTGAGTCAGAGATACACAGGGAGACCATTTCTCAAAAATGCGAGCAAGTAAGCAAGCAAACAAACAACCAAGCTTTGAGGCCTGATGCTTGGTGTTGGGAAATTACAGGAAGAGAAGTAGGTAGGGACTGGGATCAAAGGATCATGCCAGGTGTCACTAGAATGCAGCCATAAATCACTTCCAGTTAGATCTGCACACATGGGCCTAAAAGTCAGGAGAGGCTGATATTTAAGGTTTTGTGTGGTGGGGAAGGGGATTGGTTGTTTGTTTCTGTTCTTTTTTTTTTTTTTTGAACAACATGTTTTCCAATGAAGGCTGAGATATGTTCTTAGGAACTTATGTACGTAAAAAAGTCTCTAGTTTTGCAAACTCTGAATTGATATATACCTCATTAAATCATAAAAGATATTATAAATGTATATGCATGCATATGCTATATATTATTTATTTAATATAAATACTGCATAATTATACATATAGTGTTACATATACACATATATAGTCCATACAAATACACATATGCTCACTCATGTGTACACCCAAGTTGGAGGAAGCATGAATCCCCTTCACATTGACTACAATAACATTATAAATGATGCACACGTTTTGCAGCAATCACAAAAAAACAAAGGCTAAGTTTCACAGAGTAAAAAAATATGAACTTTATTGGACTAAATAACAGTTGAAGAATGATAGGTCTACCAACCTGTATCACAGGGAACAGAAAATTGTCTCTTCAAATTAACATCACTAAGCCTTCCTACCATATTTGCTTCTTTTTATCACATCAGGAAACCAACCAATAAACAAACCAAAACCCCTAGATTTTCAGGAGAAGAAATTCAGATTTTCTAAAGAGCATCTCAGTTTTTAAGCATCCTTGCATATAACAGGGACTTCTCTATCAGATCATATTAAACACTGTTCTTAACCTATGATTGGCTCATCTTGGATCAGATTACCTGCCGTAGTCCAGTGAAAAATCATCAGAGAGGCGAGGTCACATTAAGCCATGCCTGGCTGTCTAAGTATCTGAGACCAAGAGCTAGTGCTTACATTCTTTAACTCACACAACCCTGAATGGCTATCATTCTATAGAAGGAGTTCCTGTGTAAAAGCACAGAATACAACACGATTTTCAGCCTGAACGCCAGAAGTTTCCATGTGAAACAGCAGGAGTACATGAGTGACATCAAGCAGAGATAAGGAAATGACCACGTTAGAAGTTGGCCCTAAAGTCCTTGGCAGTTAAAGGAAAAAAGCAAAAAAGAAATGTGTCTGTTAGATTTCATATTCCAAACTTCTGGCAGGGAAAGCTGTGCAAATGGATCTGCAAAGCCATATTTCCCCCATTGGAACAAAGCCCGAACAGAAACATGTCTCATGGGTCCTTGAGCAAGGCACTACATATCAGTATTAGCTGCAGATTTTTCTTTTAAAAAGCACAGTCATACTGTTTAAATGGATAATTTTTGTATTTATTCTCACTAAAGACTGAGGGATGGATATTGAATTGTGTCTCAGGGCTGAGTTTGGATAATCCTGCTGCTTCAGAAAAGCAACAACGTGCTGTGACAAAGAGAAGAGCCAGCAAGATTTGAGTTCAGACCCTAATGGTGTGACTTTCTTGCTATATAACCTTGAGCAAGAAAACAAACTCCTCAGTTACCACATGTGGATACCACAGATAGGGAATCCTACCAGATGCTGGTATCAAGGTTACATAAGACAATACATCTGCCTCTGATCAGCACTGCCTGCAAGATGACTAAAAGACAGAGACTGGCATGGGGCGGTGTGATGGTATGGTTTTGTAAGGGAGTGAGTAAACTGAAATGGCATGGAGGGAGAAGTTGAGTTGGCAGAAAAACCCTGTATTGATTGCCTGGGATACTCTGGCAGTGGACTGTCATTCACACAGGTTTCAGATGAAGACAAGCCTTTGTACCTATACATGGCCCAGTCAGAGACTGGGTAATAGGCTATCTCTGGGAACTGGGCATAACCTTGTGTGAAATTTTTCTTAGCAATGGAAGACACATATTTAATAAACATTCAGCTGAAAGGGGCCAACTACTAACATCCCTTGTGACTGGGAGAACGAGTGCTGGCACACTTAATGAAGATAGGGACACAGTAGGTACCACAAATCCACTAAAACAGATGAAGTCCCGGGTGGCCTGTGAAATCCAGTAACAGGAGCAATTGTGATTATCATTTGGATTTCTTATAAACCTCAAAGATCTACACACAATATCCACAGATTTCAAAAATGAGAAGTATGAATTAGAAATATTGGACTGGAAACAGGTGTAACTGGCTGCTCGCATTTGAAGGTTGAGCCTTTTAGAGATAACTAGTTCATGAAGATAGAGTTGTCACAATTGGGATTAGTGCCTTTACTAGAGATTTCAGAAAGCTGTTTTGAATACCAAGGAAGGACAGTCCACAATGAACCAGGAGCCTAACCATTGTCAGACACTAAAACTGACACCATCCTGATCTTGAACTTCCAGAGTTCAGAACTTTAGAAATACACTTCTGTTGTTTCTAAGGCACTAGCAATCTGGTACTGTGTCCCAGCATCATAAGTGGCATAAGTCACTAAATTATCTTTAACTTCTTTGAAATGATGTTATGCAGATATGTTCAGATGTTCTGAAGGCAGAGGGGGGCTACTACCTTTGAATGCAATGTCAGTTCATTCTTGAGATAAATACGTTACATATTTCACTCACTTAAAACTGTCTGGTGCAATGGTCGTTTTCTTTTTTTACAGAGAAATATTTGTGGTGCAGAGAAAGACTGACCTCACCACTATGCATAATTACTCAGGGGCAGGACTGAAAACTGAAAGAAGAGTTTCCAGTTTTTAAAGCTAGGATCTTCCCAGAAATTTCAGGCTGTCTTAGGAAATGAGAACTCCAGAAGGGTTGCCTTCTGTGGTCCTGTTACTGCTCCTCCAGCAGGCTGGACACTCCCTTTAGTGACTGTACTGTACATAGTGTTGGAGGCACTTGCCCTCCCCAGATGGATTATGAGTTCCTATAAGGAACATGTAGTGACTCACTAGTCCATATCAATCCATCTCTCTGAAAAATACTTGTCAGAGATGTGAATTAATGAAATCAAATTCCATGTCTGACTGCAGAGACCTTCAGCTGACTTCTTCCTGGAATTTTGAAGTACAAAGGCCATCTCATTGGTCCACATTACTTGTATTTGTGCTCAGTTATACCTAGACAATAAGGCTAGATCTTTGTTTGTTTGTTACTTAATTTTTCAAGTTACATATAAAATGCAATATGTATTTAATTAATACTAGTTAATATTAATAAATAATTAATAAAAGACTCAATAAAAGTCCCCTGTCTCCTCTCCTGATCCCTCAGCCCCTCTTCCTCTTCTCCCTCCTCTCCTTCTCCTCAGATGAGGGGAGCCCCTACACATCAAATCCCCTCAGTTCATCAGTCATATGAGGGCTAAGAACTTCCTCTTGAACTGGGGCTTGATATGGCAGCCCATCTAGGGTAAGGTGCTCCAATAACAAGCAACAGGGTCCATGAGTCGCTGCTGGGTGAAGTTTTTCATAGGATAGTTACACTAGGTTCCTGTATGTTTGGATCTGTGGGTTGTAGGAAGGCTAGCTCTTAAAGATTCTCAACATGTTCAAACTAAACAAATGAACTTCACTTTCATGGCTCTTGAAGGAGGTGACTCATCATCACCTTGAGATTTGGATGAGTAAAATACAAACCTAAGAGGCTCTGTGTGAAGGAGTAAGGAGATGCAAAGATCATGCTGCATCAGAAAGATGGTTAAAGAGACTCCTATGTTAAGTTTTAGTGTTCATTAGTCCAACACTTAGTAAAATACTCCCCATGTAAGATGCTTTCATAGAGACTGGAAAATGAGCTGGAGCCATTGAGAATATTATGAGATAAATAATGAAGATCAAATGCATATACATGTATGTACCATACAAAACAGAGTATGGTGAGGGTTTTCTGAAAAGGTAGGTTTCATGTTTGGAAAAATTGAATGAGCTTAGAAAACAAGCCTTGAGAATTGGCCTTTAACTTAGACACATATGCAAAGTTAAATCAGAAGAATAAAAGCCTAAAGATGCAGGTGCTTGGGTAGTACACAGCAAATTCACCTAGTAGACCTGTCTCATATTTCTCAGTTCTTGCCATACTTATGAGGACATTTTATCCAGTGCACATTTACATACACCATGACATCAGTTTACTATATGGGCCTTTGAATACAAACTAATTAGCAAGCCCTATATTAGACACTAGTGGGATAAAACACAGTGGTTGACAGCAGCAGAGATGGAGAATGGACATGCAAGCTGAGGCAAAGCCTTGGTGCCTATGTTCCTTTCCCCTTTACTTATCATTCCATCCAGATTCCTCACTTCCTAAGCACAATGACCATGCATTGCTTAGCTCATGATTGGCATAGTTCTCAGCGCATGATGGAGGTTCAGAAGATATTTGGATACGGGTAAAGAATCAGAAAAAATACAAGGTAGAGTCAGGAGGGAAGACGCACTAGTAAGCTAAATGAGGGTCAAATAGCTCTCGGAATAAATTGCCACATTTCTATGGAAATGAAAACTATACCAAAAGGAGATGAAAACGTGTTATTTCTTGTGTCTCATGTTCCCCTTATTTTCCTTTGGATGTCTGTCTTATTTTTTGGCTTTAGATTAAAATCCCTCTCTGCCTTATTGAGCAATGTGAGATTTCTCCCTGAGATAATCATTTAGATCCTCCCAGAGAGCAATGACTCTTAAATGAATCTCTGCCAAAATCAAAAATTCAAAATGTCATGTTTCCTTATTTTAAATATATGTATGTGTGTATTCATTTTTCTCCCATTGCCTTGTGAGAATATACATCATCTAATTAGCCAAATGGATTTTTAGTTCAGACCAATCATTTCCTTATCTAGAATCTGAAGCCCAGTGTTGCTCAAGGGACTGCGCGAGCACTGAGGTCCTCATTAACTCTGATCTTCAATTACATTGATTATAAGCCTGTTTCCGTAATTGTGCAGAATAGATCAGGGGTGAGCTGAGAAGCTCAGGCCACTCCATAATGTTCTCTGAAAAGCCAGAGGCACAGCAACCCCCCAAAGAGACAGAAAGCTACAGATGAGAACTAAAAATACCACGGAAGTAGGTATCACCAGACAAAAATTGCCTGGCGAGACAGACAGCAGCTGCATATTCCTTTCTTTACTGTGAACCATAAGCCAGACCAATGAGAGCAGTAGATAAAAGACTTCAAAACAAGGCTCTGGTTGCACTGGTGAGTGGCAAGCAGATGCTCTCCATAAATGAAGTGCAGGAAGGATTTTGTCACCAAGGATTCAGTCCTCTTTCTGGATTTCTCCGTTTGGTTGTTAAATGATGAGAAGGACTCTCCCCTCAGTCACATCATGGTGGAACCTATCTCTGTTGGTGTCTCAGACCTATGAGAGATGCCTTTCCTGGAGGTATGATGGTTTACAAACTAAAAAAGAGAAATGAGGACCACATCTATTTTCAGCCCAGCAGGAACATGAAGCACATGTCCACTTTGGTCCCTGCCCCAGTTTACAGAGTCATAAGTTAATATTGGCTGTATTCCACCACCCACTATCTATTGAAATGTGGATATATGAAGTGGATGATCAAACAAAGTTTTGAGGGCTTTGTAAGAGGAAGCAAAGCCTACCTAGGTGGTTGGGAGCAATTGGTCTCCGCGAGAAGCATCATTACTGTGGGCTAGTTTTCAAGCCTTGCTTGACATATCTCTGTGTCTTTTTCTCTAACTCTCTATTTTTTCTTTTTAATCTCATCTGTTACTTAATTTCTCATTATATTAGACCAACTTCAATCTCCTCACCATCACCTACATCCTATCTATCGTTATGGGATGGATTGTGCCCTCTTCATGTTCCTGTGGTACATACCTGACATGCATTGATGCAGAATGCGACTGCATTTGAAGCAGGGTCTTTAAAGGGGCAAAACAAAAAAGGGGCTATTTATGGGAACCTTTACCCACCATGACCCATGTACTTATAAGAACAAAATCACACACAGACATGGAGGAAGGTTATATGAAGATGAGAAAAGAGGACATCCATGAAAACCATGGACAGAGATAGCAGACAAAATCAGTCTTGCTGACCCTTTGAACTTTGAGTGCTAACTCCATCACTATGAGAAAAGACACGACTGGCATTGCAGTCGCTCCAACAGTGGTGCTTTATTACAGCAACGTTAACAAACTGATACAATACTTTCATCTAACTGGACAAATATCTCTTACACATGTTCTGATTATTAGCCTTCATTTAATACCAAGAAACCACAGTTATTACTTCTCACAATAAGATTTGAAAGGTATACAATAAAAAAGCATAAAGTGACAAAGCCAATGACTGAAACTCAGTTCCATGCATGTACTTCTTAGAGGTGCATGGAATTCTAAATATAAACCTTAGTTTGAACTAAACCCTTTTCATTTATTTCCCAGAAGCCCAATCTGGTATTAAGTACTCCAACATCACTGGATAGACAGAAGTGGTATATATGTTATAGTGTGTACATATATATTATGTGAATAAGATGCAAATGTTAAGGTGGAAGATAAGAAGGAACTGAAAACACCCAGTGGCTATTTTAAAGCAGGCCAGTTTTCACCAAATAGTGCATTGTCAGGCTCTTCAGAAAATAGAGGCTTTGTTAAAATTGGAATAATCTTTTTGGAAATCATGTAACATGAGAACTTTATGATATTATAAGAGGCATACATGATATCTAAAAGAAGTTCCCAAACACTTTTCTTTATTTTTCTGTTAGCTTACTTGTAGAAAAATGACTAATTAAATTATTTATCTGTATGTACATTATACTTAATGGGTCAGCGGTTGTAAATACTTAACCCACCATTATAAATGACCACACAGAGACATGATGGATTTTAACAAACCTTGGCCTGGATTGTGCAATCTTAGCTCATCTAAGATAGCTCTTAATTCTATTCCCCAAATATGACCCCATATATACATACGACCCCGGGGTTGTTATTCTCCATGCTCATGTTCCTGGCCATGTGGAATGAGGTGCTTTTTTCTAACCCATGGCATGTGTCCTCCTTCCTGCTCTTTGCTTCTTCTCTATTCTACTGGAGGCTTCTTCTCATCAACCTCTCTGCTTCAGAAGGCTGAGCACCTTAGTTTCACCTACCTCTGTCTTTGCCCAATCTTAGTCCTCAGTATTTATTTAACCAATCAGAGACAATGGTTAACAAGAAAGGTAATATAACTTCACTTGGTGTACAGCAAGCAGGCTTCTGGAAGCAGGTTAATTAATTTTTAGAATGCAAAACATCACCCCATCACTGACTGATTTTTTCCTCCAAACTATCTCTTACCCGTGACATTTTAATACCACAGATATATTGTATATGCACTATTGCACTTTACTTATGGTTTACTTTTACAGTGCACAAAGGGACTATATTTTATTACAAACAAATCCATTTTCATGCCTTTGGGGATGTGATAGTCCTCACTAGAGATGCACACAATTGTCAAACTTTTGTTCTTTAAAAGAACAAAACCTTAGACAAAAGGCTGGAAAAGGTATGCTTAAGATCCAATGAGGATTGGCCAAGTACCACTATGTGTTATAATGAGGAACAAGAACCTCATATATAGCAGTGGTCCCCCAAAATTATAACGAAGTTAACAATTCCTATTGCCTACTGACATAGCTATTTTACTGTCAAGGGATACATGACTCATGTGTCTGGGGACATGTTGGTGATCATACAATGACAGTATATACAACTATATGTGTTACATAATACTTAAGAAGGCTACTAAATATAAATATATTGTATTATATATTTAGTATACTATAATTAATTTTTAAAATCATTTAGAATATCCAGTATCTATTGGATTTTAAAACGAGTTTCCTATAAAATATTATATTGAATTGCACATCAGCAGTCTAGACATGCATATCATCATCTTTATCAAATCTCTTGATAATACTGTTTTCTCCTACACTTAATTCAATTTTCTGTTTGTTGTTTACCATGGCCAGATGAACAACAGAATGTAGTATACATGTAATCCAGGAATGTAGGAAGTGAAGCCACCCAGCTTTTTCTATGTATATATTATGATATTTCCACAATAACAAAGCATTAATCACCATTATCAAGAAATGCATGGCTAGAACTAAAGCCAGAACTCTGTGTACAACAGGCCATCCAAAGACCACACCACTGGAACACATCAGGACTAGAAGAGAAACTAAGCTGTGTGACATTAAGATTAGAGTCTGTTGGAGTAATTTACACTGACCAGCAAAAGCAGCTCCTGTAGAGCTGAATAACACATCACAAAGATACAAATTCCTTGTTTGAGAAATAGAGGACTACATCACATGAGAATTGCTTCACAGCTCATCACTAGATATTAGAGAAAATAAAAATGGAGATATGGAGGCCAATGGAGATGAAGTGTTCTACGTTAAAAAACAAAAAACCTCCAGTTGTTTATAAGTAGTTTTATTACTTTTTCCAAACATACTACACATAGTTTCTCTGAAGTACCATGTGGAATTTCCTGTGGGCACTACGTGTTTTTTTAAACATTTTCTGTTTTCTCCATCTCAAACTGTGATCAAAGTCTGGCTAAAAACAGATTGTCACTGAATTCTACATGCTTTTATGTGCCCTTGGTCTTACTTTAAGGTGATGGAGTGTTTGGGGTCTGGACAAAAGCTATTTGAAGTTTCACTGTTTCAAAAGACCATTTCCCCCAGGGTACATGAGAATTTCAGTACCAAGTTAGGTAATGGAAAAAGAACAAAGTCATAAAGTGCTTCTTGTGTTTTTAACTCATTTAAATTTCTAAGGAAATAATTTTGGTGTAAGTTCGAAAGTCACTATTCCTCTTAAATTTTTGTTTTCTTTCTTTCCTTCTTCTTCTTCTTCTTCTTCTTCTTCTTCTTCTTCTTCTTCTTCTTCTTCTCCTCCTCCTCCTCCTCCTCCTCCTCCTCCTCCTCCTCCTCCTCCTTCTTTTCTCTCTCTCTCTCAGTCTCTCTAGATTTCTGCCAATATTTAAATCGGAATTTATCAGTCAGATCCAATATAAATACTGGATTTACTTAGACCTCCATCCATCCATCTCTCTCTCTCTCTCTCTCTATCTATCTATCTGTCTGTATTTCTATCATCTATCTATCTATCTATCTATCTATCTATCTATCTATCTATCATCTCTCTATCTGTCTGTATTTCTATCATCTATCTATTGTAGGAGGTGAGGGGAATGCACATATTAAAACATGCAAATAGAAGGCCAAGGAAAATTTTCAGAATGGGCTTTCTCCTTCCAAAATGTGGGTGCCAGGATCAAATTTGGGTTCTCCAATTTGGTGGCAATTGTATTTACCAATGGGCCATCCCATTGATTAATGGTTCTGGAAGAAAAATAGAAGACATTTGCTCCCAATCCTAGAAGCCCCCTGGTTTTTTCTTTTCTTTTTTTTTTGTAAAATGGAAAGATATTTTCCTTTCTTTTAACTGAAAAAGTAAGATGTGAGCATAAAAATGGAGATGAGTGGGTGCTCTGTCATGAGCCAAAGATGGTCAGCTCAAGACCTGGTCTAGCCCCTTATTTCTGGTTATTGTAAGAAGATTCAATCCTGGAAGCCTACTCATTTCCTTGGTTGAAATTTGGGAATACAGTTCACAGAGTTTCCAATGTCTAGTTGTGGGTTAGAGATTTTCCACTATTCATGGAAAATTCACACAGTAGGCAATGTATTTCTGTATATAATTAAAATTTTACCCACACATAAAATGTGTATGATTACATCATATACATACATGCACACACGCACATCCACACACACAGCTGACTATGTATGTGTCCTGGAATATTTGTGTATTTATATATCCATATCATTCTATGAGTATTTGTACTTTGCACAGAAAATGACTCCTGAATTTGTACAACAGGGGACTTCTGCTTGGGCAACAACAAAACATTAACTTCAATTTTTAAAATCACTTTGCTTTCACCTCTCTACTCACGTCCCCTAGGTTGACCTACACCTCAGCCCAGCAACTACTCCTCTTACTTTCCCAATATTATCTAAGGTGACTTAGGAAGGACAGGAGTGACAGCATGCTGTGGGTGTGTCAGATCCCAAGAAGGATGTTTGGTGAAGTCCAGGATCAGCATATCTGGAAAAGGAAAAATTTCCAAAAACCTGTGGCTGAGAGGTGAATCGTGATGGTAATAAGTGCTGGGTGCATCCCCTTGAACCACTCTACATCTGCCAAGTTAACCGAGTTCCTTGTCCGTTCCCTCTTCTTTGTTTCTGCCTTCATCTATGAGATGTGCTTCTCTCCGCTTCTCCCATGGAGCCTGCACACACGTCAAGGACTGTTGGCAAAAGAGGCTCAAAACTGTGAGTACTAAGAACACTATACAACAGGTTCAAGCCAACAAAACAAATTAGACCCAGGCACCTGCCTGCTTTTTGTTGTTTCACTTTGTGTGTGTGTGTGTGTGTGTGTGTGTGTGTGTGTGTGTATACATACATATATATATATATATATAGTTGTGTTTCTCTAGAGTTCTTGACATCTAGATTCTTCTTTTTTAACATTTATGTATTAATTCAAGTTATATCTCAATAACAGCCCCCTCCCCTCCTGATCCTAACCTCACATCCTCTACCCCATCTCCCATGTATCCTTTTCCTACAGTATGGAGGGCCCCACATACCACCAGCCCCCCTCAGTTCATCAGTCACATGGGGACTTAGAGCTTCCTCTTGCTCTGGGGCCTGATATGGCAGCTCAGCTATGGTAAAGTGTCCCACTAACAGGTAACAAAATCCATGATTGAGACTGATCCATGATTAACCCCCCCACTTGCTAAGGGATCTGTATGATGACCAAGTTGTCTATTATCAATATTCATATAGGAGAAGGGTCTGGGTCTAGTCTAAGATTTTTCTTTCTTTTTTGGTTAGTATTTCAGTCTCTGTAAGTGTCTAGGGGCCTAGATTGTTTGGTTCCACTGATCTTCATGTGTTGGTCTTGACCCCTCCATGTCTCTCTATTCCTCCTCCCTTTCTTATATAGGGCTTCCAGAGCTCTACCTAATGTTTGACTGTGTGTCTCAACATCTGTTTTGATCTGCTACTAGCTTGAATTTCTTGTAGGATAGTTCTGCTAGGTTCCTTTTCCTTTGGGTCTGTGGGTTGTGGAATATTTATTCTGTACTATATGGCTAACATCCAGTTATAAGTGATATGTGCCATGTGTATCTTTCTGGGTCTGGGTTAGCACACTCAGGATAAGCTTTTCTAGTTCCATCCATTTGGTTAAAAATTGCATGATTTCTTTGTTTCTGATAGCTGAGTAGTATTCCATTTTATCTGGAAAAAGTTTCAGATAAAAAAGCACAGGTGTTGAAATCAGCAGACTAGACTAAATGGGGTCCTTTAAATTTACCACTTGAGTGGCCATGGTAATGATTCATATTTTTTTTCTCATCTCCTTCTTCTAAAAGAGAATGAAGGGCATTTACCATGTAGCATTTGAATATATGTTATGGGGCTGTATATACCTGACTTACTGAAAGCACTTATCAGATGAAAATTTGTATTTTCTGATGCTATTCTTTAAATGACCTCAGAACTCTCACTAGTGGTAAGAATAGTATTTGTATTCCCATTCTGCAGACCAAGGAACCAAGACTTCAGAACTTCACATGCACATACTCTGAAATGCACAGCTACATTGCTGGAGATGGAAAAATTATGATGCACTCTGTAATAAAAATAACAACGTTCAATACTATTAGGCTGCTTCCTACTCTTCTCATGTCAACAGAAACCTGCCACACTATAAGCAATTTTTCTGTTTTGTTTTTCTTTGTTTATGTGAATATTCACTTATGGTTCATTCTCTAACCACTGTATTTCTGAAGATGATGACGGAAACACAAATCATACTATGTTAGAATGCATAGATAGAGGTAGTATGTGACATAACATTGCAATTTGATACTTAATATCTCCAAAGACATGGAATATTTGCAAGAGGTATTTTCTGGTAACTGGACAATAATTCAAATTAATGCTGAGCTTTAATCTAATTATTTTATGATACTACAAAGGATTACATGAGGTAAAGCTTCCAAAAATCAGAGGCTTCAACAACCATGTTGATGGAACAGCTTTTACTGTTTGGCACAGATGAGAACAGCTGCCTAAAAATGCAATATTGGTGCTTGGGATGACATAATAAAAGAGATCTGCAGCATATCCTCGCTGTAGCATTCTCAGCAAACAGACATTCACCTGCTTAACCCTGGTATGAATTCTAGGAATATTAGGGAGACAAAGGATAAAATGTTTATTTTCAGATCTACCAGAAGATTCTTGGGCCCAAGTAGGGATTCTTGTGGAAGGAGTCCTTGTTTCTAGTATATGATGCATGAAGAATGAATTTGTTCTTTCTGTTCTTAGAAACATGTGGTAAGGGATGGCTTGAGAGAGTCCAACTCTTCAGCCAACAGGACTGATGGAACTCTAGGCCTTTCATTTACCATTTGATCCCCTTAATGCCCATTTCCTGACTTTGTGAGTTTTGGGGTTCCTCTTCTGGAAAGTGCAGCAGTAACAAGTACTACATACCTCTAAGCATGGTCATATTGGGATGATTGTGATTCGTGAGAAAAATAAGTCGACCAATAATACTTAGTATCTTACCTCAGTGTTGAAGCAACCACAAATAAAACAGCATAAAAATAGGTATATAATAAAAATTTAGAAAGCATATACCTCAAAGAGTCATCAAGTCACTGAAGAGGACATGGAAATGTGAAAGGGCACATGTTTAATATTTAATATATATATCTCTTGGTAATATTTATTTCATTGTTTTGTAATAATACTTTTAACAAGCAACACTGTCTCGGGAAAGTTGGGAAAGAATAAAAATAGAGTTGATAAAAAGTTGTAGTACAAGGTTAAGCGGCTGAAAATTGATCAGTATATTTTTTACTTGTCAGAAGTATATCCATTAGTCTGTTCCCAAAATGAAGGGAAGGGATCCCAGTCAGGCCTCAGGGACTAATGGAACATTTTCTTCCTCCTTATTAGTAACTTTGAGATTCTCACATCCTTGTCTTTGTGCACACATTCTGAAATACCCAGGACCATGAACCATGTCTGTTTTTAATGTCCTGTCTACAGGCAAACTCTTCTTTTAACTTACAAGTGATTCATTGTGATGGCTAATAGCGATTGCCATTTTGACAGGATCCCCTAGCAGACAAACTTATGAACATGGATATGGAGAAGGTTCTAGAGCACATCAACTAGGGTGAGAAATTAAGTTAATAAGGGTGGAGAGATGCACTCATTAGTGGGGGTTATAGACTGAATAGAAAGGAGAAGGCCCTCTGAGTATGGGCATTCATCTTTTTGCTTCGTGATGGTGACTACAATGTGACCATCTGCCTCAAGCCCTTGGATTCACACTGTCTCTGCTATGATGGAATATACATACCTTCACACAGTGAGCCTAAGTAAAGCCTTCTTTCCTTAATCTTATTTTGTCACAGCAACCAAACAAATAATTTAATAAAGCTGGCCTCTTCCCTAATGGCCTGGCATAGGCACATTTATCTTTATCACAGTATCATTTCCAAAGAAATCTGAATTCAACACATACTCACTGAGTGTGCCCCAGGAGACTAGATGTGGATATACAGGAGACTTCTTCCATAAGAACAGAATGAACTTTCTGCAGGGAAGTCATATCCAACACATCTTTGAATGCACATCTTTTATCATGATGTTTAACACTTGGAAGACAATCAGTAAAATATTCTGAATGAATGTATGAATGATGAAAGGTACTTCCAGCCAACGGTCTGTACTGCCTTAGATGTTATCGAATAGAAGCAAAAGAGGCAACCTGCATAGTTCTCAACCCACATTCTCCAGTGCACTTCAAGTATTAACACATGAAGTACAAGTACCTTAATACCTAATACAATACTTCGTTCTGCAGAAAGAGCTATTCAGATTTCTAAAGTCACCCAGAACTCTTCATATCTGTGTACCCTTAAAAAATTTCATTGTCCACTTTGTGTTTCCACATACTTATCTGAAAATTATAAAGAAATTAATATTTCTCTTTTCTAGGAATAGTTTGAAGAAGTATGTTGTGTGTGTGTATGGAAGTGTTCATGTGTGTATATGTGTGTATATATATATATAATTATGTATGTGTGTATGTGTATACGTAAGTGTGTAAATGTATATCTGTAGGTATGTGTATATATGTGAATATGTGTATGTGTGAATATATGTATGTGTGTTTAGTAGAAAAGTAGGAAAGCAGGTAGTAATCTTAGTGAAATCATGTCCCCTGCAAAGAATATAAGGTAAGCAAAGCTTCTAAAATAGAAAATAGACTGAGGTGTTTTCATTCAGAACTAACAATCTAACAAATAATTTTTAACTAAACTAGCAGATGCTAGTTTATTTGGTGTATATTTATGCTTTTGTTTTCAATTTTTATTGTCCATTCTGGGGTGTTAGGAGTCTGAAAGTATACACAGTGCAGTAGCCAGGCTATTGTTTTGTATCTCCACATCGAACCTTATGTTGCATACATGATTTACACAACAGGATGGGCACTATGGAGGCCACATGAAAGAATGAATAAAGTTCTGTCAGTTTCACCTTTGTAAAGAAGCAGTGGATGAGTTCTCTTTCTCATTATTAATTTCATTTAGAGGATGAAAGCCTACTCTGTTTTTAGAGTGAGAGAGCAAATCCAAGGCAGTGTTGAAGAGCAGAAATATGGAATGAGACATCCAGTATTCACGCTCTGGCCCTGCCACTAACTAACCAAATGATAACTATCAAGTTAAATGGACTTTAGTTACTCAGCTATAAAAATGTGGATAATGATCTCACAGGAATGTGGGAGGTAATATATGTAAATTAAATTTCTGTGTTTCAAATTACTCAGATTTAATGTAAATGAGGCAATATATATATGTAAAGTGCTTAAAACACTACCTGGCACACAATAAGTGCTTAATAAATTTTAGTGTTCTCAGTCCTGTTACTACCTACATATATTTGATAATCCTATCAAGAAATAAAAGAGAATATAGCCTTGTTCAAATATAGTTTGGCAAAAACAAATACAATAACCAAGCCTCCTGCTTAAGCTACAGATTAGCTCAAGATATTACAGCACAAGCGAAAGCCTTGTGACTTATTTCTACTTTGCTAATCGCCCGTTCCTGCTCTGGACCTCAGCCAGGAGTCAGTCTGTAGCCTTGCCATGGATACATTCACATCAGTTCGTGTGTGTGTGTGTGTGTGTGTGTGTGTGAACAGGATTGCAAAGCCCTTGCCATCTCCAAGGACTGCGAAGAAATGGCATTAAAAGTGAGTGATTTGAAACAACTGAAATTTAATTAAAAACAAAATTAAAAGTTGTTCCAAGCCTGGCGCTTAGGCCAGCAAGACTCAGAGGAAATTAGTAAGTGCTACTAATAGCTGGATCCAATTCACAAGCCTCTACAAAGAGGCAGGTGGAACAGTGAAGATGCATGCCTTTTAGATGAAACAATTAAAAATCACTTCTGAGAAATAATCACAAACAGTATCCCAGGATAAAAAGTACCGTTAGTTGCTGGTTTGCTTCTCTTGGACATCCTCATTTCCATTATGAGTAAGGGCATTGAGATTTCCAGATAGCATCCTCCATGGCAACACAGAAAAATGGTTTATTTTACAAATGGAACTGAGGAAGGTAAAGATGGGTGAATTCTTTTGAAGAATATTTGGCACATGCTGTCTAAAATTCTGGCTCACCAATTTATTCAGCCTTTGAAATTCTAGATATTCATGTTGCTTACTATAATTAGTTTTCTTTTAGGAATGGACCTAATGAAGATCAATGTAAGCTGGAGGAAGGGCACTAGGAAGGTTAAATGAACCACTCAATGGAATGAGATGGGTGGCAGTCCAAGCAGGGACTGCACATTTGGTCCGATTCTGAGATATATGGTATTTAAACCCAAGTCTATGAGATTCCTGACTCCAAGGGAAGCTTGGAGGTAACGTGAATTAGAGATATGCCAGCAAAAAGGAAGATACAGGAAATGGTCTGAGGCACTAAGTAAGAGTTCTGGGGGAGAAATCAGGAGCAGACGACCAGAACTAGGATGGGGAAGCTCCACATGAGCATTAGATTACAGGAATTGAGGGGGTGGCTCAACTTAAAGCATGAGATCAGAACAGACGGTGAAAGTCCCTGACAACGCCCTCCTCTCTACATCTCTCAGCCTCAGTTCTCTTGAGCATGCAAAGCCAACAAAGACACCTCTTCCATAGCAGAGTGCCTGGGCCCTTAGTCATCTCTACAGCCCATTTCACTGCATTTATACCAACTATGGTGACCTTATTCTAGCTCTGCAGCCATTCAGAGAGCTTGAGACCTGCTATTTCTTCTGCCTGGGCACATTTCCCTTGTCACCCTTCATATCTGTTTAAATGCCACCTCTTCAGAGAGATCTTCTCCATGATATGCAGGAAGTACCAACTCTTTTCTTCCTCCTTGCTTTATTTACTTTCACAGCTGCTCAACTTGCTACTACTGTTTACTTTACCACTCTGAAAATCTGTTTCAATCTTTCTTTTACTAATAAGGAAAGTTTCATGAAGGTAGGAGCTGTTCTGCCTTCTGCAGAAGAGCATCTTTCTTACCTCACAGCACATATGGAACATGGACTATTTAATATATGAACAAATTCTGAATGACTAAATAAGATACTAGGAGTAGAATGCCTGGCACATCAGAAGCACATGATGAGTGAGTTTAACCAGTTATTTTTATGAATATTGGACACAATATTTATTTATATTCCTAGGAGTGAGTGGTTCTTTTTCAGTGACTCTGAGACATGTAGTATGCCTTAGTATGTTTCTTTTGCTTACGTGGATCTTACCAGAGTATAAGCATGGGGCGTGAGGAAACCATGTGGTCCTGAGAGTGGAAGCAACAAGTCAGTTGAGGAGAGGGGAAGAAGCTGAAGGCAATTCCCTTTTGCTCAAACTATTCTCATCTTATCTCCAAGTTCTTTTAAAGAGAAACTTTAGTGTTCAGTTCATACCCTGTGTTGTCTATCGAGCTTTTCAGGGCAATTTTGGTGGGAACATCTTGCTATCTTCTGTCTTGGTCCTTACAGAGCTTTGAAACTATGAAGCTCGTGTTCATTTGGCTCCTTAATATTTCGGGTTTAAAAATAAAGTTTCAAAGTGACTACAATCACAGTAGTGCTAGTGAATGTTTCAGATTTATATTTCAGGTTTATTCATTATCTTGAATGGATCTAAATATACAACTACTATTCTATGATGCACACTATGACCAAATATGGTGGTTATAAAATGGGAAGAAATAATCTGTGCTCGAAGGTACTGCATTTTTAGTATAACACTTTATAAGAGAACATCATCAGCCTTAGAATTTAAATACATAAGAAGATTTGGGGGTCCAGAATAAGGCCGTTCACTTTCTCTGCAAAGTCACAGAACATTGTCTCAAGAAGTCCCACAGGAGCTGCATGTGGAAGATGGTGTCTAGGTGGAGTAGAGGGACTATCAGACTGATGCAGGAGAAGTACTGATTGCAAAAGAGAAAAAGAGAATGTGAGTCTTTAGGAAGCATCCATTGTATGTAGCTGGAGAGTGTGAAAACTTATTTGTGGAATAATGAAGGATGACACTGAAGATGGGTTCCTATTCTAATAGTCTATAATTTAAAAAATTGCCAAGCTAGTTTCTGGGCTGTATGCCTACCATGTGCCCTCACTTTTGTGCTCATCTGCTCCCTTTTAAGGTGGTTGAGGATGCCATTTTTCCTATGTGTTTATTACTTCAAGTTACATCTCTATCACTGTGCCCTCTTTCCAAACCCCCCCCCAGTTCAGTTCCACCCTCCCACCCTTTCTCCCCTCTCCCTCCTATCCTACTCCTCCAGAGTTGGGTGTCCCTACATATCTGACCCCCCCACACACACACCATTCAGCAGTCATATGAGGGCTAAGAACTTCCTCATGTACTGGAGGCCTACATAGCAGCACCAGTAGGGCAAAGTGTCTCACTAGCAGGTAACAAAATCCATGTTACTGTTCCTTTTGGTTTATTGGTTGTAGTATAATTAGAAGATGCCATTTTTAATTGATTTCATATTTCAAAAATGACATCAGGTCCCTAGGTCTCCTCTTAGGATTCTGTTTCTAAGGCAATACCAGTGTCTAGCCCATTAATGCTGCATTCAAGTCTTTTCAGGAAATATCCATCCCTGGAAGATTCATATTCATGGGTCATGTCAGTACCTGTGAGGGTGATGAGGCCTGACATTCCTTCCATCCTCCACCCTGGCCCAAATACCGTGGCAAGATAATACTACAACCATTCAAACATTCAGCAGAGCGGCCTTCAAATAGCTCACAAATTAATTTGGGTCACACAGTACAGTGACATCTCTTACTAATAATTTTCAGCCAGAGAGTGCTTTAAAAGTCCTAACACTACATGTTCTTCAGTGCTGCTTACATTTTTTCCCTATCTTGCTTTCATTCATTTCCTTCAAACGTGGTCAAGGGACTGGCATCTGAGTCTTGATCTCATAAAGAAAACAGTGCATGAGTGGAATCAATAGCAGCTGATGTTCAAATGTGCTGCCTGACAGGCCTGGTTCTTTCAGCTTGTGACTATTCAGTTCTGACAATGACACTTTGAATTTTGCTGGATTTGGATCCTCAGATTTTTTTTCTGAGGATAAGCCTGGGGTTAGGATTAGAACCCACAGATTCTGGTCCTTGTGCTCTGGCTTTGGACTACGACACCTCACAGCTTTCCTCTCCCCTTGTACATGGATTTGCGATGCTGGGGCTAGAATTCAAGGCCACGTGTATACTACACAAGCATACTACCCCCAAGTTATATCTCCAGCCTTCCTTTGGGTTTCTTCTATTAATATCTAGATGCCATGTCCCTCAAGGATCCCAGAAGGCAGATGTCACATCAGCTGTGGCTTGTCCCTCCAGGCCTCTATGTGTAACTGGTTGCTATTTCCTTGTTCTAGCTCTAACTGTATAGCACTCCCTCATTTTCATTCTAGTCTCTGATGTCCCAATTGTGACATTATCATATGGAGCAAATACAGCAAAAATTCCCAGAACTGCTACCTTCAATTTTTCATAATCTCAAACTCCTTTTACACAGTAGTCAGTCAGTCCACTAATCTTAAGAATTTGGGGTTTTAATGAAATTATGCAATTTGCAGCCAAATGGATGGAACTAGAGAAGCTCAACCTGAGTGAGCTAACCCAGACTCAAAAGGATGGACATGGCATCTATTCACTTATAGTCGGATTTTAGCTATATAGTACAGGATATCTAAACTACAACCAACACACCAAAGGGAACATGGACATAGACTTTGTTTGTTTGTTTGTGTGTGTGTTTTTTAAGTTTTCTCTCCCTGGCAATGAAACCCTTTTCACTGGTGGTACTGCCTTGTAGGCCCCCCAGTGAATGAGGAGGCTTTAGGCCCTCATATGAATTCTGAACTGGGGCGAGGGACTGTTATGTAGGGACACTCCACTCCAGAGGAATGGAATGGAAGTGTTAGGGGGGTAGAGGGTGAGAGGGAGGGGCTGGGAAGTGGGGAAAGAGGACAATATGATGGAGATGTAACCTGAAACAACAAATAAATAAATTTACAAAAAGAATTTGGGGTTTTGTATAACATCAGTCATCTCTACACTTAAAGTAGAATTGTCAGGAACGATTTACTAAATATTATATATATGCCAAGTGAGAGTACTCTCTGGAGTGGTTTACAATGTTTATCCCCATTTCACAAATGAAGTAGTCTTAAAGCAATTAAATTACAACATGAAGGCTATATTGCTGGATATATTCATATCTAGGTACTAACCTCATAGAATGTTATTCTATAGCTTAGACTTAACCAAGTCATGTAATGAGTAAGTAACTGTAGAGCAGAAAAAAAAAGTTCAAACCATTTAACGAAGGAAGCCAACTCCCACTAGGGGAGTGGTGGTGATGATGATGTTAATAAACACTAATATTGTCAGTGCTTCCTGTTTGCAGAACATTCTACTGAATACCTTTTAGCTATCTGATTTAATTTTCACAATTCTACGGTTTAGGACGCAGGTTAGCAGTATTAAGGAACATTGGTTTCATCAAAGAGGTATGAATTCCTGCTTCTGGTATTTGAATCAAGATAAGTCTGCTCTAGAGCTTGAACTCTGAATTATACACACACACACCCACATGTACCCACCTACACATATGTGTGTGTGTGTATATATATGTGTGTATGTATAAATATTTGACTGAATTTATGTCTATGTCCCTGCTGTGTGCATGGTGCCAATGGAAGCCAAAAGAAGGTGTCTTCTCCCCTGGAACTAGAGTTACAGATGGTTGGGAGCCATCAAGTGGGTACTGGAAATTGAATTTAAGTCCTCTGAATAGCAGACAGTCCTTTTAACAACTGACCCATCTCCTCATTTCTTTTTTTTTATAATTTATTTTTTTATTTCTTCAGTTACATCTCAATCACAATCCCCTCCCTACTCCCCCCTCCAGTCCCACCCTCCCACCCTCTTCCCCCTCAACCCCCCCTCCTTTTCCCTTTTTTTAAAGTTTAAGGTATATCTTTTCCCCCCAACAGCTCCCCCTTTCAGTCCAACAAATGGTTCTTTCTCTCATAACAATAAATACAATACAAAACAACAGAGATAAATAGGCCACAATTATGAGAGTTAAATGGCTTAGCACACATTCCCAATGTCCAGTCCATATGTATTTGGTCCCTGACTTTAACAATCTACTATCTAACCATCTCCATGAGTTTAAAGTTCTATATCTAACTCAGCTTTCATACTAACTTGCATCACAATTTTAAAAACATCTTCTTAATTTAAGATAACATCTTTGAATGCCATATTCTGCAGATCTCTAGGGGTTTTTGAAGATGCCCTAACCATCTCTTGTATTTAGATAAGCAAATGTTGCTTGTCTCTTAGCAACTTGATTACTGGGTAGTTTAGAGAATATCTGTGATAGACTGTCATAGTAGCTAACAAAGAGACATGTTTGCATGACTAGGAGTTTGTTTTAACTATCCTAGACCGTTTTAGACGGTGGGTATCAAGAGGTCAGAGCTTCACATTTTATTTTTAAGTATCTCTAGGTATGATACCATTGGGAAGCATTATCTTTAAATTTGTATCAATATACAAAGATCTATTCAATTGTGGTTAAATATACTCTTAATTATGTATCAATATACCAAGATCAATGCCTATGTAGCCCAATATAATCTTAATATTACGTCCATATGCAAGGGTCAATACCATTGTGGCCAACTATAATCTTAATTTTGTATCAATATACAAAGATCAATACCTATGTAATCCAATACAATCTTATTTTTGCACAATAAACAATGGTCAATACCACTTTAGCCAAATAACCTACTAATTTTGTATCAATATACAAAGGTATAAGGGCATATTCAATAATCTGCCCCTTCTTCTTGGACCTTCCTGTGCTATGACTATATCTCATTTTTCTCAAGCCCATGCACTCCTACATAGGAGAGGAAGAAGGATACAGAAAAGGAAAAGTAGGAATTCCCTGGGGCTAACCTCC
>CAJQZJ010000275.1:1443581-1470000 GCA_907164525.1 Lophiomys imhausi | reverse complement strand
TTTAACACATATAAGCACTGTATATTAATTAATTCAGAGAAGTTGTTACAGTATATCCTTCACCAAAATATTTATCATTTCTTTTGATTTTCAAATAACCAACAACTTCTAATAAATTATTGTTAGCCACATTACCACAGTATGTTATAGGAAGCCAGAGTATAATATTCCTCTAAAATGCCACTTTTATATGCAATGAACAATCCTTTCTTATTCACCGGTCTCCTACCCTCTCCAGACTCCATAACCCAGTATTCTACTCTCCTCCTGGATGAAATTACATATTTTAGAGTCTATATTGAGTGAGATAATGTGGTGTTTATCTTTCTGTGCTTGGCTTATTTTACATATTGTAACCTCCTGCAGGTTTTACACTCTAGTATTTCTCCTACTTTCAAAATGATCAATAGGTCATAATTTCTTGGGTTTCTACAATAATTTACTGAGATCTGGAAAGTAGAGATTTGTCCAGAGTCATGAAGTACTCATGGAGGTCCAGAGCTGAGCACAGTTGACCTTACCTTAGTCATTAGCGATCTCAGTAGCAAATTATATGTATGCCAATGTAAAATGTTTCTTTCGGCGTGTATGATACTGAGGGAGTTAAATGACATTCATATTCTCACATGACCTATGTGTGTGAGATACAGCCCTTACATTATAATGGATTCAGTTCATAAAGAAACATAACTGTAGGGGTTGGATGAATTGGATTTGGAAGATATATAGGAGTTTCTGATGATGTCTCTTAATTCGGGGCCTGAAGAGCATTGTCAGCGTGAAGTCAGCAGGAACAGGAAAGACTCAATAGACTGAGGGACAGGTTTGAGGTCAGGAAAGCAGGAGAGACTCGGTAGCCATGAAGAAACAAAGTATCTGGCCTGACATTGTTTTCAGCTGCTAAGTGGGCGGAGCCCAAATTAAGCTGAAACAGAGTTCCTCCTATTTGAGGACAGTGCGTGGAGCCCAGAAGAGAAGAGGCCCCTGATGCTAGAGAGCTCCAAGAGTCCTGCTGAAAAAAGGGCTGGCCATTGATGGCCAGCTCTCTCCCTGAAGCAGAAAGAAGCCGGTGAGCAAAGAAAGCCTGAGCAAGACACCAAAAGGCCAAGGACTGGACCCTGTGACTCAGCTTTTGCCTAGAGGGGTTTGATCTGTCCAAACAGTGGCCTAAAGGAAACGGTGCCTGGCTTTAAGGACTGAGGCAGAGCAGCTGAGTTCCTGATTCAAAAGAAGTAAGTTGGCCTGCAGACAGCTGGAGTCTCCCACAGAGAAGAAAGCATGAAGCCTTATTTAAGGTGAGACTGCAATAACCAACTTACCCTGGCGAACCTGCATCTGAGAGATCCAGAAAAAGGACTGCTAAGTGCGTTAAAGAATCTACAACAAAGACTGTGTTCCTGACAACTGAGGACCTGCCCCAGAGACTGTATCATTCTAAAACGTTATGAAAGTAGTTGTTATAATTATCAATAGGTTTAGTGGATAGGTTAAAGGGGTTGTAGGAATTTATAGGATTAATAGTTAAGAAATTGTTGGTGTTTGTTATAAGTGAATTTAGTAATAAATAAATAAGTGTTAAATAATAATTTAAAAGTTCGGTTACACATAACTAAGTGAGGCAATGCTTTGCAAAGCATTTTTCACAGGGAAAGGTGCTTAACAACAATTCTGTAAAAGATTCTCATTATTAATGCTATTGTTATTGTAATTATGAACACGTTTTAATACAAGGTCTACACACAGGCAGAGAAGAGTGCCCTTTCCCCTTATTGTGAACTGTGTCATCAACTGTGATCCACCAGGCAAGCTCTGACCGGTTTAAGATCTAGCTTGGGTAACATATACTGTGAGCACCTCAGCAACATCAATCAATCTAGAGTTCTCAGATACCCTTCATCTGCTTCTTCACAGAGTCCAGTCAGGCACCATTATAGGACTGACACACTGTATTTCTTCTTGCCGCTAAACTGGGAGATGCCACAAGTTTGGTTTTGTCCACGTCTACATCCCTAGTATATGAGCACGTTACAGAGAGGATGATATGAAAAAACGTGAGTACCAGAGGGAAGCTAGAAGGAGGAGAAGGAGAGGAAGGAGGAAAGAAAAGGAGAAACACATGTGATAATCTGAAACAATACAGTAACAATGATTATCAAGAATTTAAGTACTTGGTTTATTTTTCTTAGGTGAGAGAATTTAAGCTCTTCAATATGGCTTCTTTACTTCCCTAGTTTTATGCATGAAAACTCTATTCCAAGCTTTACACTGTCTTTATAAATAGGAAAAAGAAAAAACAAATAAAAAGAAGAGGCACTATCCTCTCATTGTCATACTCAATCAGAGTTGGCGAATGGAATTCAAACCCACCAGGTGACTGACACTTTCTCTAAGCAGAGGGTCTTAACAGTGTGTTTAAAGTAGGCAACTGAAGCTTGGAGTGGTGTTATAATATATCCAAGTTCTCTACGAGGGATGGCATAATTGGGTCTAGATCTTACTTCTTCCTGGGTTACTTAACATACGTGACCTTGATATGTGTTAGGTCTATTTTCTCATTTATTAACTCATTCCTCCATCATTTGTAAACACCAAAATAGTAATGGTATAACATCTACCTATAGGGAGGGAGTTGATCTCCATTACATGGGAGCTCCCAACCCTCATTATATCCTTGCAGTCTAAAGGGAAATGAAACTTTAAATTTAAAACAACAGCATAGAATGATTAATGAGATAAAATTGAATTTCACTATCCTTTGCAAACACCCTCTGCACCCCAGTTCCTGGGAACATATTTTTGAACTCAGTCTGCTGTCAAAACACAGAAATTAGTCTCTAATTGTGGACGTCAAACACAGTTTTCTCCTTTGTGAGGAAGGAAATTAGTAACAATTCATTCTGGTTGGAAGCCAAGCTAAGATCTTAGCATAGAGTATCATTAAAACTCTCAGTCCCACTGGCTGTTGTGATAGCTATAAAGGCTTGAACATGTTCAACTGCTTTGAACAGTTTCCCTAGATTTTTTCTTCTCCAGGTCACTTGTCATATTTAACCTGGAGACCAGTTACTATTTAAGGAATAAAAGGCTTGAAGCATATTTTTTTTCTTCTACAGTTTTGTGAATTTAGACTTTCTTAATGAAGAGTTTGAAAAAAAAATGAGTCTACTCTAGGGGGCATCCACAGCTCCCAGTATTGGTGCCAAGCCATTGCTTAGCAAGTTGCCCATTAAGTATAAATATAAGAAAGAGGAAAAAAAGCTTTCACAGTTTATAATTATATTACCAGTTTCATTACAGATCTCATTTTAATTCTGACTGAAACCTGGCCTTGCCTTCTCCCTGTGCTTGCTCACATATAGTTATTAAGTCTGGGTTGGAGTTCAACTTCTTGTTCCTGGTTTCAGCATATTAATATGGTTTATTGGTGTTTCATTGCCTACTCCCCCATGGACATTCTGAATCTCAGCTCAATTTATATTTTGTCCTCTTCCTGGGTTCTGAGATAAAGCTTGTTTCATTCTGGTGTCAGAATTGGGGTGTGAGTCTGATTGGAGTTGCTTATCTTTGGGGATGAAAGCAGAAACTGTGGGGAGGAAAGTCAATCACAGAAGGGGCGGCCTTAGATTTCTAGCACTGTTATTCTTGAGGTTGTACCTTCTCAGGGCATCCAGGTCTACCCGCCACCCTGCTTAGTTTATTACATATTAACCATGTCAGAGTGTCCATTAGGTATTATAAGAGATTTGGAACATGAATACCCTGTCTCCCTTGCTCTGGGAAAAATTTAAGTCTATTCATTATAATCAATTCATTTTTTTTCAATAGGCAAATGTTTCAGGGTAAGAGACAACTTCTAGGCACAGATGTAGGTGCTAAACACAATGTATAAAATAAATATTATCTTATGGAGTTTAGAACCAAGTGGGCAGCCAATATTACCCACATAATTGTGTAATTACAAATAGAAATACTGTTAATAAAGAGAAAAAAAGTAAGGTTGAAAGAAAGGAATTAGCAGAGCATCTACCTCAGACTGGGTGGGTAAAGAGAAGTCAATTACAGTTCAGTAAGTGTGAGAAACTGGGAGAAGTAGCCACAGCAACACATGCAAAGACATTGAGACAGGCACCAGGGAGTATCTGAAGACCTGGCTTCAGAGGGGCAGAAAGGGAACGTGATAAAGGATGGAGGAAGTCACTGAATAACTTCATGGAATGCATAAATTATAGAGATTTTTTTTCTTAAAATACAATCATTTTGAGTTTTTAAAAACCTGGAGCATATAGTTTTAATGCAAGAGATAAGTTTTTAGGGTAACACCATCATTTCAGTGACACATAAGCAGCAGCTCAGAGAGAGACTGTGATGCCTTTGTAAAGACAAAAATACGGGGGCATGGAATACTCAAGGATGATAAAAGTATCTTCGGGGTATGTAATGAAGGTGTTATTGAGAAAGAGAAAAGTGATTTGAGCATAGAAATGGGAGGAGTGCAAGTCACTGAAGTGAGGACAGTTACTTCTCATGCAGAATAATTAAAAGGCTGGGGTTTGGAGAGCAGGAGACAGAAACGAGCCAGTCTACTTGTCTTAACAAGATTAAGTCTGTGCAGATGAATTAAGAATAAAAAAGGCAGGGCCATATTGTGCAGCACTTCCACCAATTAACCTGATCCATGATGTTCCTTTAAACATCTGTGATTAATTCTGAGCATTTAAAACAAAGCCTAGGATGATCCAGAGAGTAGGTTGCCTGAGGAACTACTTTCTGAATAAATTGCTTGGCAGCTTGTGGCTAACAGTCACTTTCAGTGTGGTGTAATTTTCCCTTCTAGGGACTGAAAATACTCCTCCCATGTATTAAAATCACTTGCAAACTAACTCTTTGGCCAAATATAAACCTCATTCTTTATTAAAGGCATAAAGCACTGTATTAGCTTATTCTCTTATTGGAAAGACAAGCCTTAGGGGTGGGGAGCAGAAAAATATAGACAGGATTCATTGTAAACACATATGTGTTCAAAAGATCCACAGTGTAGCATATTAATCAACTAGGGTATCCTAATATATGGGCATTTATACTTTACTTTCCAGACTCAGAAAGAACCCTCAGACTTTAAGTAACTCAGTCATATGGAATAGACGAGACATGACAACCATCTTACTTCATCCAACAAGATGAGGTTAATAGTTTAAATTGACCCAAATTTAAAAAAATACACTTTAACATAGGTATATTTCCATAATAAACATATTTATATGAATTGTACATTTATTCAAATCCCCCTCTCTCTCCAGTGTGTATTTGTGTGTGTGTGTGTGTGTGTGTGTGTGTGTGTGTGTGTGTGTGTGTATGTGTTTGTGTGTATAGGAGCTAAATTCATGACTTAGGCTAGAAAAGTGTTCAAGACATGCTCTGCCTCTCCAGCTCTGACACTTAAGATTCTTCCTTTATTTCTGAGCCTCATCAAAGAATGAGTGATAATCAGGGATGGAATATTAAAGATGAAATAAACATATTATAAAATCCTTCAAAAATGAAGTGGTTTCAGAATTTGGGTTATGATAAAATGGTTCGTAATGAAATGAAATATGTGTTTAATCCAACTCATGCCTTCTCTTCACTTCTATGACTTCACAGAAAGGGGTCATCTGTCCTCCCACATTCTCTGTGACAGGGTCTCATTACCTTGCAATGACCCCCTTCTAATGTTAAGAAAATATTGTCACAACTACTAGCATTTACATGACTTATTGAGCCATAACTAGGTCTTAGGTACAGAGCTAAGAGCTTTATGGGAATACTTCATTTATTTTGCACAATAATTCTATGTGATAAGTATGCTCTTACCCTCAATTTATAGATTATGAAACGCAAGTTTCAGAAGTTTAGGAAGTGGGCACAGAGCCACAGAATCAGCAGCAGAGTAAGGCATTACCAACCCAAGGCTCCACTTTCCACACTCCAGAGTTCAAGTTTTGCCTTCTGAGATCCCCAAGAACACACAGTTAATTATTATAGTGGTTTCTTTTCTGGAAGCTTGCTGAATGGTATAATATGGAACTGTGGTAAAAGAATTAAGCATTTATATATTCTCCACTTCTATATGGTATTTTTTTACTCTAACTCTTGTTCTTCCAGGTATGTGAAATGAAGATGATAAGATGATAAATTCTGCCTCACAATGTTGGTCCAAGAATCAAATGAAGACATGTAAGTAAACTGAGTTGAACACAATGAGACATATAGGAGATGCGTTCAATAATTTCAGTTTCCTTTTCAATACACAGCAGATCCCAAACCAGGAGACCTACTCTAGAGTAGAAGTAACTTATATAATTAATCTAAATAGATTATTCATTCACATGCAGTCTCTTTTACTTCATTTACATATCAAATGAAGATAACCTGACTTACAAGGGATGTTTCTAGGGATGTGTAAACTAACATCTCAGCTAATATTTTCTTTTATTATTAGCTGATAACTATTTGTCAATTATGCCAATCAGTTTTGATGAAGTGTAAACTTATGTTATGAGGAAATATATATTATCCATCTTAGTGGCAGAAAACTCATATTGTATTCAGTTCTGTGAAAAACCACTGAAGTTATGATATCAGCCAGACCCATACACAAGACCATAATAAGTGTAGAGGAAATGAAATAGCTTCAAAAAGACTCCATGGATCCTCAAAGAGTGACTAAATTTTTTGTATGAGAGAGAAAGTCAGACTTACTCAGATGCTGGCATATGGTATGATTTTCAGAGAAAGTCTTCCCAAGAGACTCATGTGTTGCATTTGTAGTCCCAAGATGCTACAAGTAATCACTAAAAGCAGAGGAGTGGATAATGAAAGTACTGATGGAATCAAATGACCTATAACTACAACATATTTCAGTGTCATTATTGGGAAGCCAAATATAGTTGGAATTTATAATATATTACATATTTATATGCATTATATAAATATATAACTCACTGGGTGGGGAATGTATTGCCCCTTCTTCTGTGTGTTTGATTCCTAGTTGATTAGATGAACAGTTTTGGTCTGCTACACCTTTAGCCATGATGTTACTGTTTTGCTCGAGACATGAAGCAACAAAGTCAGGTGTTCAGGAATGGACATTCTAAAAGCATGAGTCACAAAATATCTCTTATCATTTAAGTTATTACATTAGACATTGGTTATGATAATGGAAAAATAACATATGTCATATATCTCAAAATTCTATCAAAGGACCTCAGTCCTCACAAATAATAATATCTAGGCTCCATATCCAGAGAATGTTTAACTAGTTATTAGAGATGTGAGATGACTTATAGATAGCATTTAGAGGAAAAAATGCTGAATTGGATAGGTTTATTTCAGATTTGTTACTTTTCTTTATTGTTTGCTTAGCAGACAAAAGCCACTCATGGCCCTGAAGAAGTTCAGGAAAAAATTAAGGGTGAAAGTTGTCAAAGGCTTGGATAGGAACTGTGTCAGTATCGATTGCTCTTGCCAGCTGGGCTCTGGACAAGTCTATGTAGTTTTGACCTTTTCCCCATAATGGGCAGTAAGCATCAAGTATAACTATACAGTAACACAAGGTCAGAATTCATTTTCTTCTGAAGACGGGGCACATTACTCAGCCCCATCTACTACTTCAGCACCACGGACAGTTCAATGCATCAGGTTGGCTGAAAGCTCTCCCTTATGAGAAAGGGCCAGCATCTTGCCATCTTTGAGTCCTGGGGACTGAGCAGTTCCTCTGCTGAGAAAGGTCAGTGCCTTGGCAGCTTTGAGTCCTGGGGGACAGTGAGAAAAGATGACAGCTTCCATAGCAATATGCTCCTTAGGATATCTGGTTTCAACTGAAGTCCCTTACAGTTGACATGAGCTGTTCTCCAGACAGGCCTTGTTGTGATTTTCCCTCCATGTACTCAACCATTTTAAGGACATTACATGAAATCTAATTGTATAAATACATGTAAAATGTGATTAAACTGTGAACCTTCTATCTGTATTTATGTCATTATGATAGATCATTGTGTGTTTGTGATTATCAATGCAAACTGATGATAGTGGCCCAGGAAAATAGGCATTGTCATTGCTTCTTGTTCCTTCTTCTGCTATGTAACAGTCTGTTTTCTCTAGGAACTACAGTTATCACCCTGTTTCACCATGCAACAAATAAAAGATTGATCTTTTCTCTTTTACACTCCAGAAAAGACTGGCTTCTATTTATCAATGAGTCCCTGTTCCTTATCGACGGACATTCACAGACATCTATGAATAATAAGGACTATGTTGGACTCTTATTGAAGAGATGAGATGAGTGACTCATGAACAGATTCTGAGATGAGGGACTAGGTGCTAAACTGGGGAACGAGACAAAAAGTCATCTTCCTGACTAAACTTAGTATTCCTGCTGAGGCAGAGAAGACAGATGACCACAGTGTGTTCATCTCTTGATAGGGAAAGTAACTGTCATCTGTTAGGAGACTATGTCCCAGTTTCCAAATTATCTCCACTTTTTCTTACAGAGGACACCAATGTATCTTGGCCACCGAGATTCTCTGTATCTTCTGCCCCTTTTCCTTTACTCTTCCCAAGATACATGCTGTCTGAAATTTTGATAACCATCTAGAAGAAGTAGGTATCATCCTTGCATTATACCTATGAGTCAAATAGAACTATCATCCTAATTTTGTATATACAAAGACCCAGTCAAAGAAAAAACAAAGTAGAAAAGACAGCAAACATTTGAAGTAAGTCTTGTATCATTTCTTAGCCTATGTACTTATCCATGGGATTGTTTTACCCCAGAGTTGAATAAGTTATCCTGTAATGAACAATATTTCTACATGTGTACAAATGAATCACTAAAGTTTGGGCATTTCTACCTCTTAAAATATAGTAACTAGTGAGTACTGACTGGTGAGTGATAATAAGTATGTGAATGGATGTGGAACAGGCCATTCACAGTAGCTCTCTCCAGTTCATTTTTGTAATTCCCATCCTCCCATCTTCATTTTGTAGCCACACATACACTCTAGTAATTCATCCAGCCCTGCGCTCCATGAACCTAATTGTCTATATTTTATTATAAATTCTTCTTCTTCCTTCTTCTTCTTCTTCTTCTTCTTCTTCTTCTTCTTCTTCTTCTTCTTCTCTCTCTCTCTCTCATGTATACATACTTCTTGTTTTATATGCACATATGATTCAATAAGAACAAAACAGGAGATTTGTTCATAGAGTTGTAAAACAACTGACACACATAAAATGTGTACAGTGACAGTGACATGCATATACTATCAAAGTAACTCAGTTGTGCATATAGTAAAATATGAAACATGGTGAAAGTATTAAAAAATAATGTTGTTTTGCAAATGAGGAGAGAGTTCATGGGGCACTCTCTGTACCCTGCCTAAGTACTAACTACAAATGATTCTGGACAAAGAGAAATATTGTCCTCAGGTTGTCTTTAGTTTAATATACAATGCTGAGCCCACCAAGTTCTGGTGGTCAATTCCAAACCCATTATCAAAAAGATATTCTTGGGTGAGCTCAGATGGCCACAAAAAAAGAGAGAGAAGAATGGGAAAAAAATAAATTGTCAGAAGAGCAGGGGTTGCCAGAGGTGGGAAGTGAGAGTAAATAGAATACATCTTATACATAAATAAAAACATGAAAGAACATACTTTAACTATTAAGAACTAAAATGGAAACTAAGTTACCTACTCATCAATATCTTTTAAAAAATACTCATGTTAAACGTTAGTACATTTGCAATAGTAAGGCAAAGGGAAAGATTTGGGGAGCAGGTGCCAGCACACTCCACTGGAAGAAACAAACTACATGGATGTTTTTAGAGGGCACTTTAGCAATAGATGTTAAGCATCATAATCAGTTCCTTGGACACATTTTGCTAATGACCATAGTGACTGCAGTGTCTCATTAATTCAATATAATTGGCTGAAGAATAAATGGTAGAATTTTGCAAGATACTTGTAAGGCACAATTATAGGAATCAAGATATGAGCATTCCCCAGACCATTCAAAAAAATCTAGTAAAACTCATACAGTTTTACTTGTCATATGCTTTTAATTATGTAATACCATCTGGGGAGCATTTTTAATTTGAAGCAGGATTGAGAAGCTTGATCAAACTCTTAGATTTTTCTGAAGGAGCCTAGTAGTTCTTCACTCACTTTTGATATCTTGCTTTAGTTAATAAGCCTTATCCTTATACATACAATAAAGCACCCTTTAATTTAATTATAATAATCAGGCATTTAAAGTAATAAGTGGTTCTTCTAGAGCCATGAGATGTCCCTTTGTTCTGTATAGTAAAGAATTCTGAAGTTGTGCCATGCATGGTGATCTTGATCATTGGGTTCAAGGTGACAAGTAATTGTGGATTATTGTCAATGTTGGGCTCTTACCATCTGCAATGAAGTGCTCAGGCACATGCAAAGTCACCTTCACAGTAAGTGGACAGGACATCTGGTTGCCACACACCATGGCCAAAATGCAGGAGCTCACAGCAATCAATGTCAAGGCTGTCTTGTTCACTGGGCTTTTCAGTAAACCTGAAGAATAAACACACAAAGATATAACTCCATCAGGTGAGGATATGTGAGTGATGTGGAGGTAGGGGATACTATAGTTCCCCAGGATGAGTATTAACCAAGAGGCAAAGAAAGGAGGGAAGGAGGAAGGGAAGAACAGAGAGAGAAGGAAATAAAAGATATGAAATTGGGATGGCGCTATGTTGTGGGCCATTTAAGATGATTTGAAGGAAACATTTAAGGGTGGACATGACCATGTTTCTTTGTCGAAATGCACAAAATTCTCAACTGCAAAGAGAAATTAATAAATAACATATAAAATTTCATTTATGGCAGAGGGGTGGAGACAACCCATATTTACCAACATCTTACTTTGTTTTGGCTTAAACATCTAAAAATAGACTTGCTACTTCTTTTGGCTGAAAGAAAAAATAAAATAAAAAAGAAAGAAAAGAAACCAGCTTCTAAAAGTTGACAATACTCCCATTCCAATTTAGATGGTCATTCTTGATAATAATGGTACAGAATTAAACTCCCTTAAGAAAGTAAATGAAAAAGACATCACATGGTTCCATTTACTAAGAGGGAGCAGAAAAAAAGTGTGTTCTTTGACATAAGACTATTCTGTATTCAAATTTGATTCTTATCCCTTCTTATGTCTTGGATTCAGAATGTTACTAGAAGGACTATATATTGGAAGCTTGATTCCCCAGTTCCAACGTGGGATTATAAGAAGTCTGTTCCTATTAATAAATAAATCCATTCATTCATGAGTTCATGGTTGGAGCAACTGCAAGCGTAGAGGTGAGGACCCAAGTAGAGGAAGCAAAACATTCAGTTGAACCATGTGGTGAAAGGGTATTTCTTGTCTTTGCTGCCTTTCTCCCCACTGTACTGTTCTCTAATTATCAGCCACTATGAGATCCAGAATCAATGGAACTAAAGGAGTCCCAACCAAAACTTGTGAAACTATGAATCAGAATGAATATCCTCTTCTTTAAGTTTATTCTCTTCTGTATTTTGCTACACTGATGTAAACCTGGCTAATACATCCCTCACTGGCTATGTAAATTGCTTCATTCTCCAAATCTCTATTCCCTGGGTGCTGGATAGTTTTTGTCAACTTAACACAATTGAAAGTTGTCTGGGACAGGAATCCTCACTGAAGAAGTTCCTCCATCAGATCATTCTTTGGACATTCTGTAGGGACAATTTCTTGATTGTTTATTAGTAGAGAAAGGGCTAGCTCACTGTGAGCTGTGCTACACAAGGACAGGTACATTGAATTGCATAAGGAATATAGCTAAGCAAGCCAGAGAAACCAACCCAGTAAGTAGTATTCCTCTCTGGTCTCTGCTTCAGTTCTTGCATCCAGATTCCAGTCTTGAGTTCCTCATCTGATTTCCCTTTATGATGGACTATAGCTTATAAGCTGAAATAAACTGTTTCCCCTGCAAGTTGGTTTTGGTCATGGTTTTATCACATCAACAGAAAGTAACTGGGATACTTGGCACACATGCTGGGGATAATATTAAATATCTTGCAAGATAGCCATGATGGTGCACATATAAAACCTGGTGTAGGGAAATATTTGATAGTGAGAAACTGTTTAACATAAGTCAATTTCACCAGCATGGACTGAAAACGTAATTTGTGAAGCATACATATCACAGAATAAGAATGGCACCTGTCCATGAGTTTGGGTATGATTCAGATAGGAAAAAGCTTGCTTTGAGCACAAAGATCTGTGTTTAATCTCCAGAACACACAGTTTTAAAAAGCAAGCATGGTGGTGTACAGTCGAGATCCTAGGACTGGGGAAAAAGAAAGGAATGCTACTGGGGCTTACTGGCCAGCAAGCTTAGCCAACAAGGCAAATTCAAGAGCAATGAGAGACCATATCTCAAAAGCTAAGATTAACAGCCTCCGAGGAACAACTCTGGTTGACTTCTACCATTAAAATGCCCAAGCAGATGAGTATATGTGCATCCAGACCCAAATCTGTCCATACACAGATAATCATGTACTTAGAATCCCCACCCTAGACTATCTACTATTCCTCAGAAATTTATTTACTGGCTGGGAGACAAACCCAGACTTTTCTGCCCTGATTAGATTCCTAAACAAACTGTGGTAAAAACCTGAACAAGAGGGCAGACTGTGTGAAGTGGAATTCTGCATGAGTAAATTAAAGTAATTTTATGGAAACAGTAGAACAAATAGATTAGATCTGCATTGTCAGGAGTGCTCTGGAGACAGAAAACAGATTTGAGGACTGTCCTAAGACCCTTTTGATCCTCATTCCTTGAGATTTTCATATTTGCTTCTACTTTTAAGGTTTTGACTATTGCATTTTTACACTGTGTTTTTATATTTTTGTTTACATACTCATTTTGGAAATTGCATATATTTCTGAGGCCATCCTACAAGCATGCCAAATACAACCAATTAAAAATAATACATCTTCTCAAAGTTCCCCCTGTTCCCGAATTCCTCAGTATCGAAAGCATTACCATTTAGATGACTAGATGCTTAAATGGCATCTTTTGGCCTTTTATCTTCTCTCTTTACTAAGACAAAACAGTAACACAACCTCAGTGTTTTCAACTTGTGAAATATTTTAATAAATTATTTACAACTGTATAATGGCACAGATTTTAGTACAATGTCACTTGTTAGTGTTATGAACCAGGGAAACATTGGGAAAAGATACAATATACTGTTGGACTAATATAGTTTCAAAGGAATGCTTTAATAGATTACACAAAGATGCCACTAAATCTGTTCTGTGTCCTGGAACATCGTGTATGAAAGCTCAGCCCCAATTGTGACTTTTCCTTGGAATAAATGTTCTATGTTTAGAGGTAGGCAACTAGTTTAAGTGAATTAATAGTGGACAGGCACTACTGTAGTCTGGTATTCTGTCACTTCAATAAAACACTAGACAAAGCCAATTTTTGGTAGAGAAGGTTTAACCTAGTTTACATTTCCTGATCATAGCCCTTAATTGCAAGAAGTCAGTATCCCACTTTTTCTATGAAGTTGGTATATTCACCCACACTCTCTCCCAATTACTTCTGTTGCCTGCTTGTAGAATGAGAAAGGTGTTGGAACATATGCCAACTCACTCCTTGATGAAACACCTGGAGCTATTTTATAGCATCTGTTCACGTTATGTGGTCCACATTCATCAGCCAGGGATCTACAGCTTATAATAAAGACCCCCCCCACACACACACACATAAAAATCTCATGTGTTTTCTGCTACCTGGCCCAGGTATTTTGGGGCTGAATTGCCAAAATATCCCTGCAATAAACAACATCATCACGTTGACCATGTTTTATTTGTTTCTTTAGACATTACTCTACCTATTCCCTTATCCCTATCCCTTTGTATAATTGTTTGCAATTTACAGTAAATGGGGTTCTCACATTTCCCTCAGATAAATATGCTTAATATTTTCCTAATATCATTTTATAAGGATTATATGTTTGAATTCTTGGTCCTCAGTTGGTAAAATTGTTTGGAAAAAATTAGGAGGTGTGACATTGTTGGAGGAGATGTGTCATTAGGAGTAGGTTTTAAGGCTTCAATAATAATACACTGGACCAGAGTCTAGTATACACACAAAAACCTCCTTGAACATGACCCATGTGTCCAAACATAGTGGCATCTCAATACATGCATAATCATTTCCAGAAGTACAGTAGTGTTATCAACCAACAAAATATGGCCACTGACCATTCAAAGAGAATGCCAATTACCATAGCCACTCTAATTGGGTGAGTCTAACAAGAGACCCAATGACATCTTTGGGATTTTATGAATGTATATATTCTATTAATACACAGTGAGTTGCTTGATGGGAAAAAATCACATATCCTGCATCTGTATGTCTTTTATGTAAACTCATGCCTGGGACCTAGAGCTTAGTTTAAGAAAAGGATCCTTGGAGATCCAAGATGGAGGCAGCCTGCACGGACGTATTTTGATTTTGGGGTTAACAGTCACAAAGCAGCAAGTGTTGCAGGATGCTCTACAAAGGCATGAACCCTTCTAAATCTCACCCAGCTACCCATGGACCACAGAGGATCCCTGGGCAGGACGCTCCTTCCCACTCTCGGACAAGCAAGGAAGCCACTGGACCCGGGAATCGGAATCACCCATCCCCCAACAGGAGAGACTCCCAGTAAGTTCCAACCCAATACCCAGCAGGCAGATTCAGATCCCACACAGAGATAATCCCCACCCTGCTGGGCAACCCCAGGTCTCGCACAGACAATCGAACTATCTGGCGAAAGGTTGCGACCCTAGGAAGTGAGCTCAACTCAGATTCAAAGTGCCTTCAGTCTGCAAATCAAAGTCTGTGACTGGCCAGGTTACAAGCTGCGGGAGCAGCAAGGCTATTAGAGCTGAATGGCAGATTTACCTGCCACAGGAACCAACCCTAGGCAAACTGCGAGATATCAGAAACTGTCATATATCGGACTTTTGTACTAGTACTGGCCCTTCCGGTGGGGAACCAGAGCTTACTTGTACACAGTTCCACCACCTGGATTGATTAGGTCTCCACATGGGAGGCGGGGATGAATGACTCACCTGATAGGGGTGGAGTAAGGCAACTCGAATCCTATACCAAATCGCCCCCTTTGGACCCAAGTCCAGAAGACAGCAAAAAAATTCCACATGTCCAGAGGCCCCAGACAAAAAAAAAAAACAGAGCAAAATGTCTCCAACAAAAGAAAGCAACACTATTCCATCCAGCCAGAACCACCTCACCACAACTGAAACACATGAAAACGATGACAATTCTACATTATGGAAAGTGATAGAGTCCCTTCAAGAAGAACTTAAAACTATGAAGGAATTCAAAGAAGCCACAATTTTAAGAGACAAAACAATGAATAACACCATTAAAGAGCTCCAAGCCAAGGTGACTCAGCTTGAACAGGAAAAGGACAAAACAATGAAAGATTTCCAGGCAAAAATAGCAAACTGGAGAAGGAAATGTACAAAACGAACAATACCATTCAAGACATGAAAATAGAAATGGAAACAATAAAGAAAACACAGTCAGAGTTAAAAGAGGAAATGGAGAATCAAGGGAAGAAAACAGGAACTACGGATGTGAGTATGAAAAATAGGATGCAAGAGATGGAAGACAGGATCTCAGGCATGGAAGATTCGATGAAAGAAATCAGTACAACATCCAAAGAAAATGAGAAAGATAAAAAAATTTCTCACCACAACATCCAAGAAATCAAGGACTCAATGAAAAGACAGAACCTAAGAATTATAGGCATAGAGGAAAGAGAAAACTCGCAAATCCATGGTCCAGGAAATATCTTCAACAAAGTCATAGAAGAAAACTTCCCAAACCTAAAGAAAGAGATGCCAGTAAAAAACCAAGAGGCTTACAGAACACCAAACAGATTAGATCAGAAAAGAAATTCCTCTCGCAACATAATAATAGAAACTCCAAATGTAGAGAACAAAGAAAGGATATTAAAAGCTGTAAGAGAAAAAGGCCAAGTCACATACAATGGCAGACCCATCAGAATCACACCTGGCTTCTCCTCAGAAACTTTAAAAGCTAGAAGGGCCTGGACAGATGTCCTACAAGCCCTGAGAGAACATAGGTGCCCAGCCAGACTACTATACCCAGCAAAACTCTCTATCAACATAGAAGGAGAAAACAAGATATTCCACGACAAAATCAAATTCAAACAATATCTCCTCACAAACCCAGTCCTACAGAAGATCCTAGAAGGAAAATTCCAACACAGAGAAGATAACTACATCCAAGAAAACAGAGGAAATAGAAACCTCCACGGCAACTAAACAAAAAGAAACACAAGACAGCCAACTATACCAAAATAATGGGAAATAACAACCCCTGGTCAGTAATATCCATCAACATCAATGGACTCAACTCGCCAATAAAAAGACACAGACTTACAGACTGGATCCGTAAACAAGACCCATCTTTTTGCTGTATACAAGAAACACATCTCACTATTGAAGATAAACACTATCTCAGAGTAAAGGGCTGGGAAAAGGTTTTCCAAGCAAATGAACCCAGGAAACAATTTGGAGTAGCCACCCTAATATCAAACAAAATAGACTTCAATTGAAGTTAATAAAAAAACACAGAGAGGGGCATTATATACTCATTAAAGGAAATATCCACCAAGAGGACATCTCAATATTGAACATCTATGCCCCAAATACAAAGGCACCTACATTTATAAAAGAAATGCTTCTAAAACTTAAATCACACATCGATACAAACACTTTAATAGTGGGAGACTTCAACACTCCACTCACATCTATGGACAGATCATCAAGAAAGAAGCCAAAGAGAGAAATAATTAGTCTAACAGAGATCATGAACCAAATGGATCTAACAGATACATACAAAACGTTTCACCCAAACACAAAAGAATACACCTTCTTCTCAGCACCTCGTGGAATCTTCTTCAAAATCGACCATACAGTTGTACACAAAGATAGCCTCAACAGATACAAGAAAATTGAAATAACCCCTTGTATCTTATCAGACCACCATGGAATAAAGCTGGACTTCAATATTAAAAGAATCAACAGAAAGTATTAACTCACATGGAAATTGAACAACTCTTTACTAAAGGACCACTGGGTCAGGGAGGAAATAAAGAAGGAAATCAAAGACTTCTTAAAATCCAACGAAATTGAAGACACAACATACCCAAACCTATGGGACACAATGAAAGCTGTGCTACAAGGAAAGTTCATAGCACTAAGTGCCTTCAAAAAGAAAACTGTGACAGGTCATATTAGCAAATTAACAGCTAAACTGGGTGAATTGGAAAAAAAAAAAAAGAAGAAGAAAACACTCCCAAGAGGAGCAGAAGGCAGGAGATCATCAAACTTAGGGCTGAAATCAACAACTTAGAAACAAAAAGAACTATACAAAGAATCAATGAAATCAAGAGTTGGTTCTTCAAGAAAATCAACAAAATAGATGGACCCTAAGCCAAATTAACTAAAAGACAGAGGGAAAAAACACAAATCAACAAAATCAGAAATGAAAAGGGAGAAATAACAACACATATTGAGGAAATCCAGAGAATATTTGGATCCTACTTTAAAAATCTATGCTCCACCAAATTTGAAAACTGAAGTGAAATGGACAATTTTCTTGATAGATTCCACCTACCAAAGGTAAATCAAGATCAGTTAAACAGATTAAACAGCCCTATAACCCCTAAGGAAATAGAAACAGTCATTAAAAATCTCCCAACCAAAAAAGCCCAGGGCCAGATGGCTTTAGCACGGAATTCTACCGGACCTTCAAAGAGGAGCTAACACCAATACTTTTCAAACTCTTTCACAAAATAGAATCTGAAAGAACATTGCCTAACTCATTCTAAGAGGCCACAGTCACCCTGATTCCTAAACCACACAAAGACTCAACAAAGAAAGAAAACTTCAGACCAATCTCCCTCGTGAACATAGATGCAAAAATATTTAGTAAAATACTAGCACACTGAATTCAAGAACACATCAAAAGTATCATACACCATGATCAAGTAGGCTTCATCCCAGGGATGCAGGGATGGTTCAACATACTAAAATCTATCAACGTCATTCACCATATAAACAAGATGAAAGAAAAAAACCACATGATAATCTCACTAGATGCAGAAAAAGCATTTGACAAAATCCAACACCCCTTCATGCTAAAAGTTCTGGAGAGAACGGGCATACAAAGGCCATACCTAGAAATAATAAAGGCAATATACAGCAGGCCAGTCGCCAACATCAAAATAAATGGAGAGAAACTTGAAGCATTTCCTCTAAACTCAGGGACAAGACAAGGATGTCCACTTTCACCATATCTCTTCAATATAGTACTTGAAGTTCTTGCTAGAGCAATAAGACAACTAAAGGACATCAAGGGGATAAACATCGGAAACGAAAAAGTCAAATTATCCCTATTTGCAGATGGTATGATAGTATACATAAGCAACCCCAAAAAGTCCACCAGAGAATTCTTACAGCTGATAAACACCTTCAGCAAATTTGCTGGATACAAAATTAATTCAAAAAAATCAGAAGCCCTTCTTTACACAACAAACAAATGGGCTGAGAAAGAAATAAGGGAAACAAACCCTTCACAATAGCCACAAACAACATAAAATACCTGGGGGTAGCTCTAACCTAGCAAGTAAAGGATCAGTACAACATGAATTTCAAGCCCTTGAAGAAAGAAATGGAAGAGGCCTTTAGAAGATGGAAAGATCTCCCATGCTCATGGATAGGTAGGATCAACATAATAAAAATGGCCATCCTACCAAAAGAAATATAGAGATTTAATGCAATTCCTATCAAAATACCAACACAATTTTTTATTGACTTGGAAAGAGCTATTCTCAATTTCATGTGGATCAACAAAAAGCCCAGAATAGCTAAATCAATCCTGTACAATAAAAAAATATCTGGAGGTATTATCAACCCAGTTTTCAAGCTGTACTACAGAGCAATAGTTGTAAAAAACAGCATGGTATTGGTTTAGAAACAGACCAGTAGATCAATGGAATCGAATTGAAGATCCAGAAATAGACCCACACACTTATGGCCACCTAATTTTTGACAAAGAAGCGAAATCGGCACTTTGGAAGAAGGACAGCATCTTCAACAAATGGTGCTGGTCCAACTGGATGTCCACTTGTAAAAGAATGAAATTAGACCCTTATTTATCACCTTGTACAAAACTTAAGTCCAAGTGGATCAAAGACCTTAACATAAGGCTGGTCACACTAAATCTACTAGAAGAAAAAGTGGGAGAAACCCTCAAACTAATTGGCACAGGCAACAACTTCCTGAACAGAACACCAACAGCTCAGGACTTGTGATCAACAATCAATAAATGGGACCTCATGAAACTGAAAAGCTTCTGTAAGGCAAAACACACTGTCATTCGAACAAAATGGCAGTCTACAGACTGGGAGAAAATCTTCACCAACCCCACATCTGACAGAGGGCTAATATCCAAAATTTACAAAGAACTCAAGAAATTAAATGCCAGGAAATCAAATAATCCAATCAAAAAATGGGGGACGGAGCTAAATCGAGAATTCACAAAGGAGGAATCCCTAGTGGCTGAGAAACACTTGAAGAAATGCTCAAATCCTTAATCATCAGAGAAACGCAATTCAAGATGACTCTGAGATTCCATCTCACACCTGTAAGAATGGCTAAGATCAAAAACTCAAATGACAGCACATGCTAGTGAGGGTGTGAAGAAAGGGGTACCCTACTCCATTGCTCGTGGGAATGCAGGCTTTTTCAACCACTATGGAGGTCAGTCTGGCGATATCTTAGAAAACTTTGAATAGCTCTACCTCAGGACCCAGCCATACCAATTCTGGGTATACACCCAAATGCCTCTTCAGGGAATCATAAGGAAGTTTCCTAATCTATGTTTATAGCAGCCTTATTTGTAATAGCTAGAAACTGGAAACAACCCAGATGTCCCTCAGCCGAAGAATGGGTTAAAAAACTGTGGTACATCTACACAATGGACTACTATTCAGCTGTCAGGAACAATGAAATTATGCAAATTGCAGCCAAATGGATGGAACTAGAAAAGCTCATCCTTATTGAGCTAACCCAGACTCAGAAGGACACATATGGCATCTATTCACTTATAGTAGGATTTTAGCTATATAGTATCTGAATGGTGGGATACAAGTGGTGTTTGGAGCTGATGGCTTGGGGGGGAGAATGTAAATGGTGGTCTGTTTTTAAAATTTTCTATATTTATTTTTGGTATTTTGATTCTTTCTTTTTTCTTTTTCTTTTTTTATGTTTATTTATTACTTCAAGTTACATCTCCATCACAGTGCCCTCTTTCCACCCCTCCTGGTGCCACCCTCCCACCCACTCCTTCCTCTCCCATCATAGGGTGGCCCTACATATCAGCCTCCCCATCCCCAGTTCAGCAGTCATATGAGGGCTAATAGCTTCCTCTTGCACTGGGGGCCTACATGGAAGCACCACTAGGGCAAAGTCTCACAGTAACAGGTAACAAAGTCTATGTTCCTGTTCCTTTTGCTGTGTTGGTTGTAGGATAATTATCTTGTACTATATGTCTAAAATTCAATTATAAGTAAAGAGATGTCATGTGAATTTTTTCTTTTTTGTTTTTTTTTGTTTTTTTTTTTTTTTAAGACAGGGTTTCTCTGTGTAGCTTTGGCTGTCGTGGACTTGCTTTGTAAAGCAGGCTGGCCTCAAACTCACAGAGGTCCACCTGCCTCTGCCTCCTAAGTGCTGGGATTAAAGGTGTGCAGCATCATGCTGGCTATTGGTGGTGGTCTGAATGAGAGTGGCTTCTGTTGACGAATATGGTTGAATTTTTGGTCTTCAGTTGGTGGAACTATTTGGGAAGGATTAGGAAGTGTTGTCTTGTCAGAGGAGGTGTGTCACCAGGGATGAGGTTTCAAAAGACTTGTGCCATTCTCAGTTACCTCTCTTTCTCTTAAGTTTGTATCTCAAGATATGATTTAATGTTCCAGTGTCATGCCTGCTTCCTTGTTTATTGCTGTGATAGTCATGGACTCTAATCTTCTGCAACTATAAGCTCCCAATTAAATGCTTTTTAAAAAATAAGTTGCCTTGGTAACAATGTTTTATAGCAGCAATAGAAAAGAAACTAAGATGATGTCCCATCTAGTGAGTAATGTGAAACAAAACCTTGACCTCTGAGAAAACATTCTCCTTTCATAGTTCATGTAGCAGTAGATATGGATGGGACCAAGAAAAAAAAACTTTTTCCACTATTAGGAATGCTACCTGGACACACAAAGCTGATTCCTAGGCCGAGGAAGATGATCAAGAGCCAGGACTGAGACTGTTCACACTCTTTTAATGAGCCATCAATGAAGTACTCACCTCCCTCAGGTCATAGAAACCTTCATCACAATCCAGGGTCTTTAGAACTCATCATGAGAAGTGGAGTTATAATAGCTTATTGACAGGTTTTTTTTTTTCTCTAGGAAACAGTGATAAAATGGCTTACACAATGAGAATGTTGAAATAATTAATGGTGGCAAATGATATCAAATGCTTCACAATTGTGGCACACATTAGGCACTTAATACTTAATACATAATAACAATTTCTATGCAGATACAGAAATATGTCTGCTGTGGTTTCTGTATTTATTTACTTCTGTGTCCAACACTTTCTCAGAACATATTAAGAATAAAATGTTTCTTTGCAGAAACAGAAGACAAAGAATAGACAGTGTGTGGAAAAGCATACAATGAGGGAAAAAGTAGTAGAAAGAATGAAATTGAACAGCATCCTGGGGCTATCGTTCACAAAGAAAAATGTGTCAACTACCACAATTGTCTCTAAAAAACAGGAGGAAGGAAAGACATACATAGGCCAAGTTTGCACTAAGGCCAGATGCTGATGAAACACCCTCTAGGGCTTGGGGAGTTGCCATGGAAACAGAAAACTTCACACTGGGACAGAACCAAAGGTGAGTTCTTGAGACTTTTGGTCAAAGGAACTGATCAGAGCCACTTACATTAGGGTAGGCTGTGTAGAGTTCACCAAGCTAAAAAAATGTCTACCCCATAATACTGCCCATACAAGCTATAACATTGCTCCTGAAAGAAGCACAAAGAGAGCATAAAAATCTCCAATTTTTCAGTGCTTACTATGACTTGAACACTCCAATCATATATGTATTTATGTACATTCCATCCATCCATCCATCCAACCATCCATCCATCCATCCAACCATCCATCCATCCATCCATCCAATGTAGTTATATTGAACCTTAAATTTTACAAGATATTGTTCAAGGTATAAAGTAGCTGGCAATGAACAAGAGAATGTCATTAAAGCTTACATGTTAGCGGGAGAATTACCTGATTTAATTCTCACAGTAGACTGCAACTAACATTTATACTTTCCAGAGAAGTGCACAGAAATATAATTAGTTGCGCAGTATCACTCAATTCATGTGTTGAAGAATAAACTGAAACACTCCTGTGCTGCCTCACCTCATCCTGGAAAGGAAGCTCTTATCTCCCACTCCAGCATGGTATGAAGATCATTACCTTATTGTGGAATAAAGGCTCTAGGGTGTCATCAGGTAGTTACAGGAAAGATGGCTTTGGGAGACAGACATTTCCATGTTCAAATCTTGTTCTAACCACAAAATTTCTGGGTGACAATTGCAAATTGATTCAACCATAGCAAGTAAAAAAATCTGCATCTGACAAATGGAAAGAGTAGTCTTCTTTCATAATCAACATGAGGCCAAAATAAGATAACATTAATGTAATTAGCACCAGACTTCAATGAATGGTATTTCTAAGCCCTATTATGAAGAAGTGCAGATGTCTAATATCAGTTTTTGGTTTGAATTCTCATTTGCTGTCACTTCCCAGATCACTAGCTGGTGAAGGTACTACACTGTAGGAATGGGATTCCACTGGGACATATTGACTGCTGCAACAGAAAGATAATAATCTAATTTCCCTTTCTTTTCTCCTCGCTTAGTACCCCTCACCCTCTCTCATGGTTGATGAGAATGTCATAAAATGCGTTACTTGAGAAATTCAACCAGAAATACCTTGTTGATTCACACACTGCCTATAATTGGGGGTTTGATTGATTCTTAGTTGGAAATGCCAAGTTGAGAAAAGAAAATCAAATTTAAGTTAAATTTGGAGTTGAATCAATCACAATTTACAATGGAGAAAATAGATGTAACCCTATCAGACCTTTAACTTGAAGTTGCTCTATCTTCATTGGTTCATTTCTCCTCACAGCCCAAAAGACAGAAAACAGGTCCAGTATCGGGAGTCATTTTCTTTAAGTGGCAAATGGTGAAGGATAGGGATACTAAAGATGCACGACATTAGGCAGAGAGGCCCAGGAGATAGACAAATCATGAAGATGACTAGAAATAAACTGGCTTTGCTTATAGGTATGGATGTTAGTGGCTGGTGAGAATCAAACTTAGGTTTTCTAGAGGAGCAGTAAGTTCTTAACACTGAATCATATCTCTAGCTACACAAGGTTTTTAGCACCTCAGTTATGATCTATAAAATGGTAGTGATAATCTCTAAGAGAGAAGCTATGGAATTAAATGGGATAGCACAGTGACAATAGAAATTATAATGTCTGGCATACACCTAGGGCTTTGTGAGAACTCATTGCCTTTCCCTATATCTCATCTCCTTAAATACTCACAGCCCTATATGAGCAACAAAGAGATATATGGTATTTTGCCTATGCTGCAATCATGGATTTTATACATAGCTTTTGACACCTGTGAATAATCTTATTATATGAGATATGATGTACTTATTTGATAATTAATTCATTCAATATTATTATTACTGTTGTTGTTGTTGGTGGTGGTGGTGTGTGTGCACATGTGCACATGTGCCTACATGCCTGTGTGTCCCTATGTGTGTATGGTGGCTAGAGGGAAAAGTTAGTGTCAATACACATTGATCTGTCTATTTTTCTATTTTATTTTTAAAGACAGGATCTCAGGGTCTCTTGACAACCTAGGCCCTGCTTATTCAGCTGGATTGGATTGACAACTGGCCCTAGGTGTCTACTTGTCTTCTCCCCATCTTTTTTGTTTGTTTACTTGTTTTGTTTTTTGAGACAGGGTTTCTCTGTGTAACAACTCTGGCTGTCCTGGACTCACTGTGTAGACCAGGCTGGACTCAAACTCACAAAGATCTGCCTGCCTCTGCCTCCTAGGTGCTGGGATTAAAGGTGTGTGCCATCATGCCTGGCTTCCCCATCTTTTTTTTTTTTTTTTTTTTAATGTGTGCTCTAGGGACTGAAATCAGGTCCTCAGGCTAGCAAGGCCAGCAATTTACCCATCTATCCAATCCCACTGAATAATCATTTAGTGTGCATTTAGTTTATGCTATGCCTCATATTGCATACCATTCGAAGTTCTTCTATGCCTATAACATGTTTGAATGTAGTAGGTGCTCAATAAATGTCTACTGAATAGGACATTTGAGCACAAGTGAATGTTTAAATGCTGTTTTCCTTACCACCAAGAGATGTCAGCATCGGAATATTGTTCCACTCATCCTGGCCAAATGTAATTGCTCACTGTGTTTGGTAAGTGCCGGGCTCTACTTAGTCAAATATCATTCCAAAAGCCTATGTCAAGACTCCAATCTGCCTGCAGATCAGAGGTGACTAGTGCAGATCATGGGAGGGCATCATTAACCTCACAGAGTGTCCCATGAGATGCCAGTAGCTCCTGAGCTCCTGAGATTCTGTGTCAATCTGCTATATTTGTGGAAACTGAAATTGGGACACACCGTCTGACAATTCCACATGTCACACCAGAGGTAAGAAGAAAAATATGAGAAAATGGAGCTTTCTCAGAGACTCTGGAGTAGATGGCCATATTCCCCATTTCTTTCTTATTTCTGAATCCTCCATGAATTACAGTGTCATCCCTCAATGTGGGCATCTCTTCCTTAATCTCATCCACTTATATCCATGCATCTCCTTCCCTGCCCCCAATCCTGTTCTAATCCTGAACTAGCTTCTGTGTCAAATCCATGGTCTCTTTTGAATGGGATATGACTTCCAGAATCTCTCATTTTCCATAGGTTTGTCTTCATAAGATCTGTATGAATGTTTATTTGGTTCTTCCTGATAGCAAACTCAATGGTTACCAAGAAGCAAGTTTATTTTCAAATAATTTAACATCTAAAGGGTCCCAAGATCTCATTCTACAAACCAACTTCTGCTGTCCAAGCTAAATAGGATCCATCAACTAATTCCTCCTCTTTGGAGCAATTAGTTAAAGTGGTAATTACACTGGCTTGAGCATTCTGTTCTTCAAGCTAAATATTGTTAGTTTTACTTTATGTCTCTAAAGTCACATTTTGAGTCCCTTTATAATACTTTGTAAAGATTGGCTTTTCTTATGAAGCCTTTTCAAACAAAGAATGTTAGCATTGTTATCATCACCTCATGACTATTATCATCACCAACATTTATACAATTACATACCTGATTATAACTCAATCCCACCATGAACACTATCTCATATAATCATCACAGAAACTTGATAAGCTGCCTCTTCTCATCACTCACATTCTGCATATGAGGAGACTACAACTTTGGCTACAATTTGCCAAAGGCTGTGCAGCTTGAAAGCAATGAAACTGAATCAGAAAATGATTTGATTTCCAATTTCAGGCTCATTTCTAGTACTCCATCTGCATGTTAGATGTTAACTGGGCCAATTAGTGGCAGCAGTGATAACTGCTAAGCTACTTACAGACTTTATTTTATCTTTCACTCTGGAGTGATTCTTGGCCTTTCTGCTCTACCTGGTTCTAATAGCAAGTCTTCCAAGCACCTTTTTATATTACCAGATGGGAACACCCAAAGGATGAGAAACTGGGAGAGAGGCAACCTAGATGGTTGTTCCTTACCCATCTACAACCCTAAAAGATATTACAGCCTTGGAGCCACAATCTCACAGCACATTTCCAGTTCCTCTCACTGTTACAATCTTTCCACCCATTCTTAAGGAGCTACACTCATGAAATCTCAACAATATGGCTGCTCAAACATGACTTGAACAAAGATGACATCAATAAACCTGCAAAATGAAAAGGAAACACACAGGAAGCTGCAACACCAGACAAAAATCTACAGACAATTAAAGAATGCTGAGAGAAGGAGAAACAGTCTTCTTCAGGTAAGGGAAATTGCTTATGAAGTACCAAATGGTCAGCCCAGAAAACACAAACACACACACACACACACACACACACACACACACACACACACACACAC
>CAJQZJ010000275.1:1428471-1443571 GCA_907164525.1 Lophiomys imhausi | reverse complement strand
CACACACACACACACACACACACACACACACACACACACACACACACCATTATATGGATTGAGTAGCTTTATTTATATATTTAATGGTATATATATATATATATATATTGATAATTAAAGAAAAAGATGTCATGAATTTGAAAGAGAGTACATGGGAGAGGTTAGAACAAAAGGGGAAGGAGGAAATGCTGACATTTTATTATATTCTCCAAAAACTATAACTAAAATATTACACTTTGACTGTGGTCTTTGGAGCCTAACCATTATCTGTGAGGCTTCTGTGGGCCAGGCATTGGTAGTTAATTTTCTATCCATGGTTCCCGGTTGAAGTCATAGTTCCCTAGTGAAGATAGACACACTAGCAGGAGATACAGAGAGGGACTACAAAAAGCTATTCGGCTTTTTCTCAGTCAGTTTCAGGCAGCTATGTCTATAATTTAAAAGCAATTTCAAATCTTGAAAATTGATGTCTTGACAAATATATTGGTGATGAAGGTACCACATATGGTACATTATCAGTTTATTAATTATTCTCAAAGATTTCATTTGTTCCTCACCAAAATGCCAATGATTTCATTAGTTCTTCACCAAAATGCCATAAAGTAGGCACTGTTTCCATCTTTAGCATACAAATGAAGAATCAGAAAATCCATAGTGAAATGATGGTCAGTCACAAAGTACTAATTACGTATGGAAATTAATTAGGGCTATTTCCTGACTGGCAAGCACTCTTTCTGTAATACTATGCTATGAGGACATAACTCAGATGTTGCTAGCTGGATGGAAAAATAGGGTTAGTATCTGTGTTCCTTGATCCTATCCCCACCACCCCATAATGTATCTAAACTCAGAAAGCCAGAGAAATGTTTCTTATGCAACAAGTTGCTTATCCATCTGTCTTAGGGTTTCTATTGTTGCTACAGAACACCGTGACCCAAAAGCAAGGTGGGGAGGAAAGGGTTCATTTATCTTCCACTTCCACATCAGTGTTCATCACCAAGGAAAGTCAGGACAGGAACGGAAGGAGGATAGAAACCTGGAGTCAGGAGCTGATACAGAAGTCATGGAGGACTGCTGCTTCCTGGCTTGCTTTCTCCACCTTGCTCAGCTTCCTTTCTTATAGAACCCAGGACTACCAGTCAAGGTATGGCACCACTCATAATGGGCTGGGACTTCTCCCATTTATCACTAATTGATAAAATGTCTTATTGCTGGATCTTATGCAGGCATTTTCTCAATTGAGATTCCCACTTAAGGTGTGAATTGCTATAACTATTGAAAAGTGGGAAAAATCAAGACTTAACAGGTAATAGGGAAATCTTGGGAAAGGCTCCTGATCAGTCTTGCCCAAGCCTAATGTCTTTACTATTCTGAGTTCCAAGTGTTAATAGAAAATTGTTTTAAATTCATTGGAAAATGCCTCCAAAGAAGGAAAATAGACAGGCACAAAGGTCAGTTGAGAGGGCTAAGAGAAAATGCTGAACTCAATAGATGAAATTACCTTGGGTAGATGAGAAAGAGCAGAGAATATGACTCAAAGGGTGAACATTCTAGAATGACTCACGTTTAAATAAGAAGTAAAGGAGAAATCAGGTTTCATTTCATAGGTAATTATTAGTTGGTATTAACAAAAAGTATCTTTTAAGATACTTGTGGTTGTTTCTTAGGTTAGTCCTAGTTTATAGACTGACTCGATGCACTATTACATTGGACCCACACCTGTGATGAATGGAGAATACAAAGCAGAGCTAAGGGCTAGTAGTGCTAAGGGACATATCAAAAGAACAGCCATAAGTGTTCTTTATTATCATAAAATGTAAGGAGTAATCATCACTCATTTCTATCAAAGGCATATTAGTAGCTCCTTTGTTTACAGAACATGATAGAAATAACATTGTAGTACAATTGTACTATATGATGTGAACAAACTTTGACCCAAGGTTTGTGAAAACAGGAGAAGAGAAATAGTATCTGCTATGTATTTAGTATATAACATACCTGTTGTGTGTTCTTTACATGCAGAATCTATTGTATGCAATATATTCACAGTATGTTTTAGTAACACATTAGAGAAAGCATTCAACCGATAACTGCGTTAGGTGGACCAAATCACAGAATTTTGGTCAATGCTAACACAAAAGCAACAAAGAGCCACATCTAAATATTCCCACAAAATGACCTGAAGAGGTTTGTACACAGATTATAATAATAGAAATATGATGGACTTTAGAGTTCGAAAAAAAGTTAGATGCAAATGCTAGCTCTGTCATTTTTTCTCCTCTGTTTTAAACAAACCTCATTTTATTTCATTATAACACACGGATAACATCTACTCCATAGGGTTATCAGGAAGACCAAATAGTATGATACCTACTAGATAGAAGATCAATGAATAATAGCTACCATTATCATCACCATTACCACCACCACCATCAAATGCAGAACCAATAAATGTCATCTCTGAGCCCTTTACCCAAAAGGATACCTACAAAATTTAGGTGGATCTGATATACAAGAAAGATGTCTTTGAGAGAAGGATGAATTTAAGGGTGTCTATGCCTCTTTCTGCCCATGGCAGGCCTCCTCAGGGTCATTTCACCCTCCAGTCAACTAGTCTATTGTATTCATCACAGTGATTCTTGAGTTCCTGTTCTTTAAGTCAGGAAACCCAGGGAGCAGGAAAGGTCTTTCTATTCAAGGTCAAACACCTCAGCAGCAGCAGAGCTGGTCATGCAGCTCAGATCTGTACTCTCATGAGATATCCATGTAGTCCATAATCCAGAGTAGATAAGGAAGACTGAGCTGCCAATCTCAGGAGGATCAACCATCCAATGAAATATTTGGAATATCTAGCTTTGAAATAAGAAATCCCCAGTCAAAGTGTTTCAGGGAAGAGACACCATAGAAGATAGTCAAACCAGAAAAGGGAATGGAGCCAGCAGGCCTAAATGCTTAGCATTCATTGCTTCACTTGTGCCTTAAAACAGGTTACAGAGAGGAATACCATTACTTCAATTTTATGAAGGCAGAAACGAAGCTCTGGGAGATCAGATATTTGTTCAAAGTTACAAGGCAATTGCAGGCGCTAAGATTCAGGTTGTAGAATTAGATCCCTGCTTGTCATTGATAGAGTCTGTACATAGAAGACACCAGCAACATTCTGCGTCTGCTTTGTTCTCTGCATTCTTGTTCACCATCACAACCACTTGCAGGGGCAAAGAACTATAAGGAGCCAGGGCCTGAGGCACAGCTCCTGGGTTTGCTTTCTCATTCACACTCTCATTCTCTGGCAAAGGAAAGCATCTAAGCCTCTGCAGAGCATTGATGATGGTATCCTTTCAGGAGGTCAGCAATTTCAGCTACAAGGAAATGGAGACATTATTAAGGTGAACACTCTTATCCCTTGCTCTTTTAAGTTAAAGAGTACATTCTATGGTCTTCCAACATATTCCTCATTCTTCAGACTGCTAATGTTTCCACAAAAGCACATAAGCATTGTGTTTAAACAGCCATTTGGAAGTAAACAGCTATGCCTTTAGACTTTAGCTGGAGAACTATAAACGAAGATTGAAAATTAAAAAATGAAAATAAAAGATAGGAAAAAATAGCCTCCAATCTATTTAGGCACAAAGGCACCCTCATGAAGTGGTGTTCTCCCATTTCAATCTGACACCTCAGATCTGAAACTTTCAAGTCTACCTCTTAAATATGCCACCTCCAAAAATTCAATAGCAGTTTTAGTGCAAAGGACATTCTAGACATTCACATTCTGCACTGCTTGCTAATGCCATGGCAGTGATAGAGAGGTGTGCAGAAAAAGGAAAACCAAACTGCCTGGAAATTTCAAACCTAAATTGAAAAACAGGTGCCATAGTTACTGACTAGACAACTTTGAGCAAGCCCTTTCCTCAACAGAAACCTTGTCTCCTCATCCTTACCAGGATAAAAATACATTCATTCAACAAATACTGAGAGCACTGAGAACTGTGATGTAGGGATAGGGATGTGGATATCAGAGTCATCAAAGGTCTCAATGTCTTGCAAGGTAGCAGATCTCTGAACAGAGGATCAGAAGTTAGTAGAGAAGAGCAAACCCTTACTCATTGTTTGAGGGTTATATGATGATTACCAAGGGCTGAAGCTGGCTATGCACACATAAGATAACTGAGTAGAAAACAGGTAGTGTGTGTTTTAGGAGATGAGGGGATAGAAGGTCGCTGTACATAAAATAAAATAGTAGGAATATTGAGTAAAAGTAGTTCAGCGTTGGCAGAAGTGGCAAGACAGAGAGGTAGGACAGAGATCACCAAGGAAGCTGTAGTCTCTTACCAGGAGATAAGGCTTTATCATAGATAGTATCTCCAGGCCTTTTAGGAGATGGCTTTCTCAGCACTTTACAATCTTGAATCATCCTCATTCAATGACATTGTCAGCAAAAATGTGGTTAAGTATTATGATGAGTGCTAGGGACATAGCAGGGACTTCATAATCCCAAAGCTGCCAGGACCTGAGGACCCCCTCCCCCAGTAAAAGAGATTAAAACACAACTCTTAATGGGCCACAAGAAAAACACTTGGATGAGACGGAGAATGCTTAGTTGTAAGAACGGACTATAAGAATACTGGAGGGCATTTACATTAGATGAGTCTGGAGAATGTCCTGAATAGATTTATAGCACATGAACCTAAGCTAAGCCATTGTTCAAGCACATAGACATGGATTAACATATGTCAAAATGAAAGGCAGACTTGATTTGGAGAAAAACATAAGAGAGAGCAAGGATTGAGACAGGTAAGTTATGAAAGGCTCCGCTGACTTTTTCATACTTTCTAAATCCTTCTGTACGCTGAGTCATCAAGAGTTTCAGGATGTTATAAGCTGTGTTGGACTATGAAAGATGAATTTCCAATTTGCTCTCATTCTCTCCAGATCTTATCACTTTCTTCCTCTGGTGAAGTCATACATGATCATGGCACTCTACTATAGAGAAGTCCACATGCCAAGGTGCTGAGTGTGGCCGAGGACTACTACTTCTCAAGAAATGCCATCCTGCTAAAAAAATGCATGTGTGAGCTGAGAAGCAGAGCCTCTGTCAGTCATCACTGGGATGATGACGGCCTAGGTTCACTCCATAGAAATCCAAGGAGAAGAAGTCTTTAACTAATGGACACATGACTTGCCCACCCCCCAACTAAGGCTTAGGGAAGATTGCAGAAGAGGAGGCAGAAAGATGTAAGAGCCAGAGGATGGAGAGGAGTGCTGGGATATGATGTCTTCTGGACAAGATATGGGTATCACAGGCCTGAACTCATAGCAGCTATGGTGACTTACATGAGGCCAGTACAAAATCAAGCCAGCCAAAATCTCAGCATGGAAGGGGTAGGAAATCTCAAAGGCCCACTCTTTACTGAAGTCCTGTTGACAATGAGTAGATTCTGGGGGACAGAATAATTTTCTTTTGATGATGTGGACCCTAATAGATTGCCCATACTTCTGTAGGTGGCATCACACACCATGTACATATGGGTTGCACTAACTGGACTTTTGGAGTTATTGAAAAAAATAAAAACATGAAATTGTTTGGTAGGTAGACAGGAGGAGTCATAGGGAATGTGGGAATAATGGGGAGTGTATATGATCATATTTCATTGAAAAATGCATCAAATTCTGAAGAATAAAGACAAACACAATTATAAGATAATAAAAGTTCATTATCCTAAGCTGGTAAATTTCAGGAGACCTCTTACAGAGCAACAGATAACTAATATCAAGATATTCATAACTGAGAGAGGCTAAAAAGTTCCCATCTCTAGCTGGAAGCTCCCAGACTTTCAAATTTAGAAGAGATATTTGAAAAAGACTATTTCAAAGTCTGATGTCTGTGTCAATTCTTGGGTAAGTCACAGACTTTGAGATCTAGAAAACAGTGCTCCAGAATTTTATACTTGTGAGAGCTAAGAGGAGGCAGCCATTGGAATTTGCTTAAAAAAAAAAAAAAAACACACAAGACCAACTTCACAGAGGAAAAAATTAGTTTGTTGCTTCCTTTTATCTCTACAAAGACTTTTCCATCTCTCTGTGGAAAAGCTCTCCATTCACACATCAATCTCAGCTGCGAAGCTTGTGAAACAGAAGGACTGTATGTTCTGTAATCAGGGAAGTTATGTTTGAAGTTCAGCTCAATAATTTCTTATCACTGTGAACTTAGGGATTCAATAAAGAAGAAGAACAAAGAACATGGCCCTTAGAGCCCCACGGGGCTGGGAGCAAGCACTGGCACCGTTCATTACTAGCTGAGGATGCTGATACAAGTAGTCTTATCTTTCAAAGCATTACTGTTCTCATTTGTAAAACAGAAATAATTAAAATATCCACTTTGCAAGATTACTTTTGTTAAATCAAGAAGTTTTCCAGCCCAATGGCTTGTGATAAGAAAAGCTTGATAAATATCAAGTAATACCCCTTGAACGTAACTTTCTCACACCTTCACGTACAGAAGGCCTTCCGTACATGTTTTATATATGCTTAGAATGCAGTGACCAATAGCCACTTTGCTTGGTATTACTATTTGCCATTCTGTTGTACTTATCATATACTTATGATTATTGGCAGATAATGTTTACTGCTCTGAGCACAGGCCCTAGACCCCATCGATTTAGTTTCTCTTAGATGAGGGAGCATATAGCTCTGGTGCATTCAAGTCACACACCTTTGTACAGCTATAAAAATATTCCTCACTCACCCCCAGGGCCTCTCGGTTTCTTATGAAGGGATGGAGGGGCACGGCTGATTGCTCCTGCAGTAGGAGCTGTGCAGAGGCATCATTAAGGTATATATGCCAACAACAAGGCAGTGGTGGTTCCCTAAGTAACTATAATTCAGGTGCTATACACACCTGGAGCTTCCTGCATGTGCAGTCAAATTTATGGGAAAGCAATAATAGTAACAGCATTACCACATATTTATTTATAAAATGCCCACACCTGAACAGTCTAAAGAGCTAAAATAGAAGCCTCACTAAATTTTATAGAAATCTATGTATATATGTGAAGATGTGACTATATGTACAGATGTATTAGAATTGAAATCAGGATATAGGTATGCTTACAGCAGAATAACAACAGCCCAGGGAAACATAACTACATGTTTCATCTTCCATTTCAATCATCAACCAGGACCGAGGCCCTCATCATTAAGAATTCAACTGCCTTCTTGGGTTTCCTATAGTCAGCAGATCACAGAATAGAAACTGTGCTTGAGAAACTCAGGAGGACTGATAGTCCCAGGTTCACCAGCTTCTGAAGGAATTAGCTTGGACTTTTCATTTCTGACTTTTCAGCACCAGTTATTTGAGATGACAAAACAGCATAATAAACCTAGTGGTAGAAGTTAGACATTCTTTCCGTCGATTGCTCCTTTTCTTCCTACTGCTAAACATGAAGGCCATAATCTCTCAATGTATTGCTTTTATTGACTATTAACCATCTGGAAAATTAATTTCATAAAACCCTATAAGCCTGCCCTCCTACTGTGTGATTCCATGATTTTTGAAGGCAGAATTCTGCTATATTTTCTCTGACACAGAAGCTAGCATTGCGTATCAGCTGCTTTAATACTACGCTAATGAGTAAATTGGTGAGTGAAGGAGTGGGTAAAAGGACAGAACCCCAAACCTGTCATTTTTAGAGAGAACAGAGTTCATGGAGGAATAAAGTCAGGTCTTGCCTCCTTGTTGCAAGGAATGAGGCTGACACGATTTTCCATAGAGACATCACTTTGACTGACAATGTTAAAAAAGAGCTAACATGCTTCAGTACTTACTCTACATTAAGGACACTATGGTTATTCTACAGAAGATAAAATTAAGTCAATACAAGTGAAATTTCATGTGTAAGATCACAAAACTCATAAAAGTTTGAAACCAACATGCCTGACCCTAGGGTACCGCCACTGAAACTTTCTGGCGTACATTCCACAAGACAGCTTTCTGTCCCCTGACAGAAAACATCCAGAGAAAGTAAATGTTAAAACAAATACAGCTAGTCACTGGGAAGTGAAACAAAGAGTTGTATTCCCCATCTTCAGGAAAGTTCCAGTCTGATGGAGGTGGGGATCTGTAGACATTAAGTATCATTTGTAGTCTAATGAATGCTAGGACAAACAGGATAGCATAAGCAAGCTGTTCTTTTAAAGGGGGGAGGGGGTATCTAAGCCCAGTCCTGGCGATGGGACCAAAAGATGTTCAAGCAGAGGATGATATTCCAGGTCTATAGAAGGTAGTGAAGGGGTAGGAAGATGGCGGCGACCTACACTGACGCATACTGAACGCGGGGAAAAAAGAGCCATAAAAAAACACAGAGTTACTGGGCACTGTGCAAAAACCGGAGGGGCTAGACCCCCCCCCCGGGAACGCTCACAGCTCCCAAGGGACTGTTAAAAGTCCCAGGGCAAGGCTCTCCCCATCTCTCACAGACACGGAGGCCACTAAACCGGGGACTCGGGAACTCCCATTTGGAGAGGCGCCTGGTAAGATCGATCCCAACTTACAGCAGACAGAATCAGGGTCCACTTGGCCATAGATCGCTGTCCTATTGGGCTCCCCACACATCAGGCTGAACTTATACCCACTTAGAAAAGGTTGCGAGATAGTGGAAGCCTTAGCAAGGAACAAACAGGGGGCTCAGCGGGTGGTCCGCAGCAGCCGCTTGTAAAACGGAGGGGGGGAGGTTCCGAGAGAGCGCAGGAAGCAGGGAACACAAAAGCAGGCGGGAGCGGCCAAATCTCCCACACTCAGGGTAGCGCAGCTGGGGAGAGAGCACTGCTGGCAGGGCCAAATTCCCGCCAGTCCACGGCAGGTCATCTAGGGAGAGAGACAGGCGTGGGTGGGACCAGGGGTCCGTGCACCCACGGCGGAGCTGCTGGGACGAGAGGTGCACTCAGGCAGCCGGAGGATCTGGGGCTTGGGGTACCCACGGGACTGTGGCGGCGCAGACAAGAAGGGAATTAGACACAGGGTCCAGCCCTGTGGCGAGAAGACTAGAGAGAAACCAGAAATCGGGACCATAGCTGTATCCTGGAAAATCCAGACATATCAGGTGTGGAGCCAGACCCTGTCAGCCTCCGGGAAGACAAACAAAGCCCACAGAATTTGTGCCTGGGCAAACAGGCCCATATCATCAGAACCATTACAGGCTGATAACTCAGAGTGCAACATAGAGAAGTCTGAATTGGGAGCAGTGAAACAATCCTGGTTCATTACTCACAACCTGGGAATACGCTGCACCAGATCACAGTGCCTCTGGCCATTAAAATCACAGTGACCTTGAAATCCCCCTGTAAGCAACGACAGATAGCCAAGCAACTCGTCCCCTGCACCAAATCATCCACTGTGGTTCCAAACACAGAAAACAGACAGCTAAATGCATCCAATGGTGAAAGGTCAAAAAAAAAAATAGAAATCAAGGAGTTATGACTGCAACAAAGCAGAACCACCCTAGCTCATCCAATTCGGATGACCACACACCAACAGAAACACATGAAAACATTGACAACTCTGCAGTATGGAAAGTGATAGAGTCCCTGCAAGAAGAACTTAAATCTATGAAGGAATTCAAGGAAACCACAATTCTACAAATCAAAACAAGGAACAACACCATTAAAGAGCTCCAAGCCAAGGTGACAGAGCTTGAACAGGAAAAGGAAAAGGCCATGAAAGATTTTCATACAAAAACAAGCAAGCTGGAGAAGGAAATGTACAAAACGAACAAAACCATACAAGACATGAAAATAGAAATAGAAACAATAAAGAAAACACAGTCAGAGTTAAAAGAGGAAGTGGAGAACCAAGGAAAGAGAACAGGAACTACGGATGTGAGTATCAACAATAGGATGCAAGAGATGGAAGACAGGATCTCAGGCATGGAAGATTCAGTGGAAGAAATCAGTACATCATCCAAAGAAAATGAGAAGGCTAAAAAATCTCTCACCCACAACATCCAAGAAATCAAGGACTCATTGAAAAGACGGAACCTAAGAATTATAGGTATAGAGGAAAGAGAAGACTCCCGACTCCAAGGTCCAGGAAATATCTTCAACAAAATCATAGAGGAAAACTTCCCAAACCTGAAAAAAGAGATGCCAATAAAAATCCAAGAGGCATACAGAACACCAAACAGATTAGACCAGAAAAGAAACTCCTCTCGCCACATAATAATTGAAACCCCAAATGTACAGAACAAAGAAAGAATATTAAAAGCTGTAAGAGAAAAAGGTCAAGTCACATACAATGGCAGACCCATCAGAATTACACCTGACTTCTCCCCAGAAACGATAAAAGCTAGAAGGGCCTGGTCAGATATACTACAAGTCCTAAGAGATCATAGATGCCCAGCCAGACTACTTTACCCAGCAAAACTCTCTATCAACATAGTTGGAGAAAACAAGATATTCCATGACAAAATTAAATTTAAACAAACCCAGCCCTACAGAAAATCCTAGAAGGAAAATCCCAACCCAGAGAAGAAAACTCCACCCAAGAAAACAAAGGGAATAGAAAACCCATTAGCAACTAAATCAAAAGAGGAACAGAACCACCGCCTATACCAAACTAATGGGAAATAACAACCCCAGGTCACTAATATCCATCAACATAAATGGACTCAACTCCCCAATAAAAAGACATAGGTTTACAGAGTGGATCCGCAAGCAAGACCCTTCCATATGCTGTATACAAGAGACACATCTAACTACAAAAGATAGACACTGCCTCAGAGTAAAGGGTTGGGAAAAGGTTTTCCAAGCAAATGGACCCAGGAAGCAAGCTGGAGTAGCCATCCTAATATCAAACAAAACAGACTTCCAACTGAAGTTAATGAAGAAAGACAAAGAAGGGCACTATATACTCATTAAAGGGAATATTCATCAAGAGGAAATTTCAATACTGAACATCTATGCCCCAAATACAAAGGCACCTACTTTCGTAAAAGAAACACTTCTAAAACTTAAAGCGCACGTCGATCACAACACATTAGTAGTGGGAGACTTCAACACCCCACTCACAACAAAGGACAGATCATCAAGACAGAAGACAAACAGAGAAATATTGAGTCTAACAGAGATCATGAAACAAATGGACCTAACAGATATCTACAGAACGTTTCACCCAAACACAAAGGAATACACCTTTTTCTCAGCACCCCACGGAACCTTCTCCAAAATCGACCACATAATTGGTCACAAAGATAGTCTCAGTAGATACAAGAAAATTGAAATAACACCTTGTATCTTATCAGACCACCACGGAATAAAGCTGGTCTTCAACAGTAAAAGAATCAACAAAAAGCCTACACACACATGGAAATTGAACAGCTCCTTACTGGATGACCACTGGGTCAGGGAAGAAATAAGGAAGGAAATCAAAGACTTCTTAAAATCCAACGACAATGAAGACACAACATACCCAAACCTATGGGATACATTGAAAGCTGTGCTACGAGGAAAGTTCATAGCACTAAGTGCTTTCAAAAAGAAAATTGTGACAGCTCATATTAGTGAACTAACAGCTAAGCTGGGTGAATTGGAAAAAAAAGAAGCAAACACTCCCAAGAAGAGCAGAAGACAGGAAATCATCAAACTTAGAGCTGAAATCAACAACTTAGAATCAAAAAGAACTATACAAAGAATCAACGAAACCAAGAGTTGGTTCTTTGAGAAAATCAACAAAATAGACAGACCCCTAGCCAAATTAACTAAAAGGCAAAGGGAAAGAACACAAATCAACAAAATCAGAAATGAAAAGGGAGAAATAAAAACAGACATTGAGGAGATCCAGAAAATATTCGGACATTACTTTAAAAATCTATATTCCACTAAATTTGAAAACCTAAGCGAAATGGACAATTTCCTCGATAAATTCCACCTACCAAAACTAAATCAAAATCAGAATAACAGCTTAAACAGCCCAATAACACCTAAGGAAATAGAAACAGTCATTAATAATCTCCCAACCAAAAAAAGCCCAGGGCCAGATGGCTTTAGCACGGAATTCTACCGGACCTTCAAAGAGGAACTAACACCATTACTTTTCAAACTCTTCCACCACATAGAAACAGAAAGATCACTGCCAAACTCATTCTATGAGGCCACTGTCATTCTGATTCCTAAACCACACAAAGACCCAACAAAGAAAGAGAACTTCAGACCAATCTCCCTCATGAACATAGATGCAAAAATACTTAATAAAATACTAGCAAACCGAATTCAAGAACACATCAAAAGTATCATACACCATGATCAAGTAGGCTTCATCCCTGGAATGCAGGGATGGTTCAATATACGAAAGTCTATCAATGTAATTCACCACATAAACAAGACGAAAGAAAAAAACCACATGATAATCTCGCTAGATGCAGAAAAAGCATTTGACAAAATCCAACACCCCTTCATGCTAAAAGTTCTGGAGAGAACGGGCATACAAGGACCATACCTAGAAATAATAAAGGCAATATACAGCAAGCCAGTAGCCAACATCAAATTAAATGGAGAGAAGCTTGAAGCATTTCCTCTAAACTCAGGGACAAGACAAGGATGTCCACTTTCACCATATCTCTTCAATATAGTACTTGAAGTCCTTGCTAGAGCAATAAGACAACTAAAGGAGATCAAAGGGATAAAAATTGGAAATGAAGAAGTCAAATTATCCCTATTCGCAGATGATATGTTAGTATACATAAGCGACCCCAAAAACTCCACCAAAGAACTCTTACAGCTGATAAACAACTTCAGCAAGGTGGCTGGATACAAAATTAACTCAAAAAAATCAGAAGCCCTTCTTTATACAACAAACAAATATACCGAAAAAGAAATAAGGGAAACAACTCCCTTCACAATAGCCACAAACAACATAAAATACCTGGGAGTAACTCTAACCAAGCATGTAAAGGACCTATATAACAAGAACTTCAAGCCCCTGAAGAAAGAAATGGAAGAGGCCTTTAGAAGATGGAAAGATCTCCCATGCTCATGGATAGGTAAGATCAACATAATAAAAATGGCTATCCTACCAAAAGCAATATATAGATTTAATGCAATTCCTATCAAAATACCAACACAATTCTTTATAGACCTGGAAAAAGCTAGTCTCAACTTCATATGGAACAACAAAAAGCCCAGAATAGCTAAATCAATCTTGTCCAATGAAAAAACATCTGGAGGTATCACCATCCCAGATTTCAAGCTGTACTACAGAGCAACAGTAATAAAAACAGCATGGTACTGGTATAGAAACAGACCAGTGGATCAATGGAATCGAATTGAAGACCCAAACATGGATCCACACACCTATGGCGAACTAATCTTTGACAAAGAAGCCAAAAACGCACAATGGAAGAAGGACAGCATCTTCAACAAATGGTGCTGGTCCAACTGGATGTCCACTTGCAAAAGAATGAAATTAGACCCATACCTATCACCTTGTACAAAACTTAATTCCAAGTGGATCAAAGACCTTAACATAAGGCCAGCCACACTAAAGATACTAGAAGAAAAAGTAGGAGAAACCCTCGAACTCATTGGCACAGGTGACAACTTCCTGAACAGAACACCAACAGCTCAGGACCTGAGATCAACAATCAATAAATGGGACCTCATGAAACTGAAAAGTTTCTGTAAAGCAAAGGATACTGTCATTAGAACAAAACGGCAACCAACAGACTGGGAGAAAATCTTCACCAACCCCACATCTGATAGAGGGCTATTATCTAAAATCTACAAAGAACTCAAGAAACTAAACGCCAAGAAACCAAATAATCCAATCAAAAAATGGGAGATGGAGCTAAATAGAGAATTCACAAAGGAGGAATCCCTAAGGGCTGAGAGACACCTGAAGAAATGTTCAACATCCTTAATCATCAGAGAAATGCAACTCAAGACGACCCTGAGATTCCACCTAACACCTGTTAGAATGGCTAAAATAAAGTGCTCAAATGATAGCGCATGCTGGCGAGGGTGTGGAGAAAGGGGTACCCTACTCCATTGCTGGTGGGAGTGCAGGCTTGTGCAACCACTATGGAGGTCTGTCTGGCGATATCTTAGAAATCTAGGAATAACCTTGCCTCAGGACCCAGCCATACCACTTCTGGGTATACACCCCAAGTACCTCTCACGGAGACATAGGGAAGTCTCCTCATCTATGTTCATAGCAGCCTTATTTGTAATAGCTAGAAATTGGAAACAACCCAGATGTCCCTCAACTGAAGAATGGATTAAAAAATTGTGGTACATCTATACAATGGAATATTACTCAGCTATCAGAAACAATGAAATCATGCAATTTGCAACCAAATGGATGGATCTAGAGGAGCTCATCCTGAGTGAGCTAACCCAGTCTCAGAAGGATGCACATGGCATCTATTCACTTATAGTAGGATTTTAACTATATCGTACAGGATATCTGTACTACAACCAACACATCAAAAGGAACAAGGACATAATTTTTTTTTTATCTTTTTATTTTTCCTTCTTTTTTTCTTTTTTTCTCTTTCCTTTTCCCTTCTCTTTTTCCTCTCTTTTTTTGTTGATATTCTTTGTTTTTGTGGGTTTGTGTGTTTGTTGGTCTTTTTTTTTAGTATTCCCCCAGTAGCAATGAGACACCATTCACTGGCAGTACTGCCTCGTAGGTCCCCGGTGAATGAAGAGGCTCTTGGCCCTCATATGACACCTGATCTGTGGTGAGAGACTGTTAGGCAGGGACACCCCACCCCAGAGGAACAAGACGGAAGGGTCAGGGGGTAGGGCATGGGAGGGTGGGGCTAGGAAGTGGGGAAAGAGGACAATATGATAAGGATGTAACCTGAAGCAACAAACAAATAAATTTATCAACTAAAAAAAGAAAAGAAAAAAAAGGGCAGGGGGCAGGGCTGAAACACTGTGAATGGAACAGAGGATACAGCCATTCGGCCTGGATTTGCAGACCTCCAGGTGTAGAGAAGACGTGGAGCTAAGGTAAAATTCAAGAGAATTGTGGTATTGGCCCATGCCTTTGACTTCAGCGGAAACGGGGGGGGGGGGGGGGGGGGGGGGGGGGGGGGGGGGGGGGGGGGGG
>CAJQZJ010000275.1:1381403-1425386 GCA_907164525.1 Lophiomys imhausi | reverse complement strand
TATATATATATATATATATATATATATATATATATATATATACACACATATATATGCATGTGTGTGTATGTATATATAATATCACTACTTTTCCTCATTACATCTTCTCCATAGCAAAGTATGAATTTCAGCTAAAATTTAGTTAAATGCTTGTTCTATTTCTACCTTTCTCTTTATGGCAATATAGCCCCCCAGACCTGCTTTGCCCATGTGCCAATTAGGTTTATTATTTCACACATCTGCACTGGATCCCCAAGGAGAAGACCACTTTGTTCCTAGGTGCTCTATTGGTACACAGATGATGCAGATGTGTCTGAAGCATCCAGCTTGAGCCCTGGACATGCAGGAGCAAGTCAAGTGGGTAAATTCTAGAGTTCGTGGGAGACTGTAAGTCATGTATTACAAATGCATATTATGTGACTTCTTGTATAAATTATTAATGGCAGTCTAGGCTGTGGCTGTTTACATTCTCTGAACAGGGAAATAAATACTGTCATCCTTGATCTTTCAGTGGGTGAATGGAAAGGGAGAAACAGCCCCAAATTCATAGTTCACTATCAACTTTTTTACTAGTACACAGAAGTAAAAAGGAAGGAAATTGAAGTGTTTGAGGAAAGGATGGAAAGAAATTAATATTTGGAGACCTCATATGTTTCATAGAATGATTTCTTTACCTGTATGGTTTTGACTAAGCCTCTTTACAGTACAGTTTATTTTCCTAGTGAGAAAGACAAGGGGCTCAGGGAAAACAGCACCACTTGTTGAAGAAGTGCTTTAGATTTACCAGGGGGCCTACTGCTCTGATCTAGATGCCATTCGATCATCTTTTGCCTTCAGAGTAGAATACCAATGCCAGTCCTTCTGGAACATGTCATTTAAGCTGCACACATCACTTACAAGAGAGTTCTTTTCCTATAGCACCTTAGTCTCACTGAGTCAATAACACCTTGTACTGAACTCTGGATCAGGATCTTCTATGAGCTTGTCAAAAATACAATGCTTTAACTCCGACCTATAATTTACCAAATAGAGATTATGAGATAGGGTCAGGAAGAATGATTTCAAAGCAAATTTTCTTTTACCCCAGAATTATTAATTGCTGTTCCTACAGATGGAGAAGAGAACATCAGACTGACTCAAAATGTGAGAATAATTGGTGGTTGAGTGATAACCTAAATAGGACATTTACACTACACTCTCCAAGGCTAGGCTCCGAGAACACTGTGGCAGAGGTTCAGAAAGAATGTATAAGCCAGGAGACAGGGAAAAGGACTGCAAAATAGTATTTTCAGGGCATGGCCCAGTCGCTGCAAATATGGTCTCATAGCAGGCAATGTTGCCCACACTCTGCTTGTACAAGACTGCGCCTATCAGCAGTCTATCAAGGACTAGTGAAAGAATTGTTACAGCTTACTTCCCCATGTTGAGCTAACTACTGGCAACTGATGCATCCTAAATGAAGGATGCCATTATCATCAATCATGCATCCAAAGGTAAGCCCTTCAGGCTCCAGTTGATAGTTCCAAACTCATGGACACAGAGAAGGCTCTGGCTAAAGTCAGTAAATCATAAAACAAAAGAAAACTGTGTGAATGTATGTGGGAGCTTTTAGGGAAGAGTGGGAGAAAAGAAAGGGTGAGATAAGAGTTCACAGAATGCATTATATATGAATGAAATTTGGAAACATTAATCAATCAAAAAAGCCAGAATGTGGAGTAGGGAGGTTGCTCAGTGGATTGCTTGTTGCCCAAGTATGAGGTCCTGAATTTGGATCCCCAGAATCCACTTTTTAAAATGGAAGCCAGATGCAGCAGCACACTCTTGTAACCTTAGTTCTTGATGAAGGAGACAGGCAGTTCAAGGAGGCCTACAGGACAGCCTGACTAGCCAATTGGAGAGTTTCAGGTGTACTGAGACTATAATTAAATAAATAATATAGAGAGATATAAAAGAAGATATTGGACATCAATTTTCTGCATCTATATGCCCAGGCAGAAGTACTTCACACAAACACACACACACACACATACACACACGTGTGCACGTGCACACACGCATGTGCTTACCCATACATGAACACACATATATACACACAAATAAAAATACAATGTCCTCACAAATAAAAACACAGTGGTAAAGCTACATACCCACTGGAATGTGTACTTAAGATCCTAGTCATATGTGAGGTATACTCTTTAAATTTTCTTAAAATTAACAAAATGAAGGTATTCGTATTTGGTTTTTTTTTTTACACATAGCAGATTAATTAGGCTTATGGATAAACAAGAAACTTAATATGTAGCCACACCCTCATCAGTTTTCAGGAAGACAATAGATCCAGAAAAAGGAGGAGCTAAGCTTAGCCCTAAACCACAACTTTTACTATCCCATGCCTCAGGCACACCATGGTGGAGGTTAACAAGGATGTCTGGTGGTAGTCTCAGAAGCTAACCAACCCTGCTGTAATCTTTTATTTTAAGATTAAGTACAAACTTCATGGAACAGCTTTAGAACCCAGCCAAGTTAATTTGTGTAGATTTTCATTATGCATTTACTCTGTCAAATATAACTCTAATTCAAGTATATCACATCGTAAGGCATTAGCTGAGGCTATTCTTAGAAAAAATAGTTTGTAGATTTGTCACACTTTATGTACTTTCCTTCGGGTTACAAAATCACTTAGGTCTCATCTGAGTACCTGCATATCTAGGAATAATATTGAGGTATATTTGATCCTCTATAAGACAAATCACCATTTTTTAGGCTAGCCTGGAAACCTTACTCCCACCCCCATATGCTCGTTTTTGTGAGAAAGCACACTATGTATGCCAAACGCTCTTACAGATAATTTGCTGGCAACAGAGTGTGCTCCTAGTTTGGAGTCCTAGGAGTTGTTGGACAAACTTAACTTACTAGGGACCCAGGGATTCACTGGATTACATAAACCAGACAAAAGCCTAGCCAGCTGAGAGCTATAAATAGCATGCCAAGTCACCCTACCAAGCTTCCTACCCACTGGGGCCTCTCCAACAGCTTTCTCTTTTGGAAACATGAAAGCAGCTGAAAGGATTGTTTTCCCGAGAGCTTTTTGGCTGCCCTGAGCATGTCAGGGGACTTTGTTGTTTCTAATTATCTCCCTTTATGTTCAGGCCAAGACTTGTTAATACAATAAAGTGGTGTTTCCAGAACACGCTCACAATACTGAAACATCTCAAGGTGTTTTACAAGCAGAAGATCATGTTAAATCAAATCAAATAGCAATTAAAGATTAACACTGGTGTTACAGAGCTGTTATCATGGTCCAGCAGGGGCCTTTGGGATGGTTGAGGCTTCCTCTGAGCTGCTGTAGTTTAGTTCCCATCAGACTGCTTTGTGGGGCTGGGTTACCTTGGAGTTCCTAAAAAATCACCTTTACAAAGATATTAAAGGAAATTACAGATTATTGCTAAAATTTCAAGTGGAGAAACTCCTAGATGACCTTGTGTAACTCATAACAAAGAGTAAGGTACTTGGCGTGCTATGAAGGGTGCCCAGTCCCCTGATTGCTTTCTAATTTTTTTTTTTGAACTTCAGCTCTGCTGTCTACTTATCATGGGTTGAAGTGAGTCCTCCAAAAGGTGTCCATATGGAACCATGTATTGTGATTGTATTTAAGAAAAGTGTTTTATAGATGAATATAAGTTCACTATCAGCATTTGAGATCATCCTGGATTCAGGATAAACCTTAAATTCAATCTAGGTCCAGATATGAGGCAGTATTATGCAGAAGAATAAAGCATTGAATTAGGGGTCAAACACACCGAGGTAAATGCTCTAATCCTTCCTCTGCACAGTAAGTGTCTAAAGTCTCTGAACTTCAGAGTCCTCTTCTTTTACTTGTGATTTAAAAGATTAAATTTGGGCCTGCAGAGATTGTTCAGTATTTAAGGTCACTTGTTGGTGTTCCAGAGGACTTGAGCTCAGTTCCGAGCACATACAATTACCTCTGACCCCAGTTCCAGGGCCATCCAGCAGGCATCCATCCACATGGCAGATACTCTCATAGACAGATACTCATACAAATAAATAAAACCGTTAAATATAAATCTTACAAAAATGATTAAGTCAATATCTTTATTTGGCAAAATAACTCTTTTTTACCGTGTCATCATCACCATTTTACAAATTAAGAGCTTGAAATGAAGAAAAGAGAATTGTTGAGAGTAGCACCAACAGTATCACTGCTAAGCTTTGGATTTAGATATTTCTAGGCATATGTTCATCAACACCTTGTTTTCTTTCCCAAGTTCTACTACTGCACCAGCAAGATTTCCCCAAAACCATTTACTGAGTGAGTGGCATAAAAATAATTTTACTATTTCCAAGAGTGAAGCCTCTTCAGAGTAGCACATACCTTTGAATTTATCTTGTTCAGGTTGCAGGCTCCTTGGGAGACCTCTAAATCCACATCTAATACAGACTACTCAAGTCTCAGCTGGTTTGAGGCACTGTGAATCCCAGTGCTGGGAGTATGAAAACAAATATCTTCTGCCTAAACCATCATCTTTCAATTACAGATCACTTTTTCCATTTGGAAGTACTTTCATTTAGATGCAGTGGTAGGTGGATCAGAGGGAAAAGGCACTGGGGGAGAGGACATGAGAATATCAAGATATGAGGGAAGATTGAGACAAAGATAGAGGAAAGAAAAAGACAATGGGTCATCAAATAGAATAGACACTGCACACCAAGTTCAAGTCCTTTATTAGAACCTAATCCTAGAGGTTCTGGCCATTTGGACCTATGAATAAGCACCTAAGGCATTGAGGTGGTTCCTAGAGTTGTGGAATAAGGTGAAGGAGATTTGATGCAAATATTTAGTACTTATGAAAGTTAGGTGGATACATGCATACATAAATCAAGCATTGGGTGTGCATATTCTCTTCTTTACCCTGGGTGCTGGAGATAATAAATAAATCAAAGCCAGCCATGAATTGAAAATAGATGCTGTCACTAATGAGTCTCAACAAGAGAATGACTAAACAAGGAATCTGCACTTTAGATTCAGTTTTCTGTAGTATTATGGGGTTAGGTATCTTAAGTTTTATAAGTCGGGGATGTGATAAAAAGGAGATTTTCAGGTAAGGGAATAGAGTTAAACTTAACAGGGTAAAAGGAAAAAAAAAACAAAGACTAAAGAGACGAAAAGAAATCAAAAGAAAAACATCTATAATGGAGACAAGCACGGATGAAGAACATGAAAACAGGAGCAGAGAACATACAGGAAAATAGGGGAAGTCAATGTAAAATAACACAGCAAACATCCACATAAGACAGAAGACAGAATCTGTAGCAATGCAAACATGGGGTTAGGTAACTTGGTGCAAATGTTTCCTTGCATCCCTGAAGCCTATACCGATGGAGTCCTACATCTTTATTTGGGTCTTCTAGGCCCCACAGGCCTGGGCCTGGCTGAACTTTCCCTCTCTTCACTCAACCCAACCTTCTTCCTAAACAGCCCTCCCCCACTCAGATAGTCTTTGATTCTCTGTATCTATTCCTTTGAGATTTCATCTGTTTCAGGAAATGCCCTCCCCATCCCCTCTTCCTAACACCCACTCCTTATTCCAGGCAGGAGAGGAAGTCCCTCTTCTGTGTCACCACGTCATGCACAGAACCCTTGATGTTATTTATCACAATGGGCTGTAAATCTCTGTGTTCATGTCACCCTTCTTTCCCCAACAGAAAATAAATTTCCTGTGTATAAATTCCCCACAGCCAGGAACTGGGTTTGATTTATCTTCTATCTCAGCACCTACCACAGGATAAAGAATAGAATATACACTCCATGCATGGTTGATGGATACATGATGAATAAAAGACTGAATGAATGAATGGACAAAATACTCCTCCCCTTGAAGGAGGAAAAAATTGTGTCTATCACCACATGGGGGCGCTCCCAGGTAGTTCTAGCGACTGAGCCCTGGGGGAGCAAACCGAGTAGAATTTTTCTCCTCCACCAGGACAGCAGCAAAACAGAGAAGGTACAAATAACCCTAAACTGCAGAGATCTTTCCAGACTTCAGGTGAGGGAGAGAATAGAACAATGCCTGCCCCAGAGGAATAAAGACTTAGTTAACTGGTTGGCTCTGTGGTCTGGGGAAGTCACTTGCCACTGAAAGGTAACAGTTCACTCCATTCATGCTAGCCCAGGGATGGCCATTGTTAGGACTGGCCCTCACCTGGAGGGAACACAAGGATGGATGAGTAACAAAGAGCTCAGATCTAGTAGGAGGAAAAGAACCTTAACAATACAGGAATGAAGCTATCTGGAATTCCTTTTGCTGACATATTATTGCATATGTCCTATGCTAAACATGACTCCAAGCACCAGCAGTACAGGTCTGAGAGAGTCACTGCTGTTGAGCTCAGATTCTGTAGAGCAGGAGTCCCAAGTCACTCAGCTCTAATTAAAGTTTAAGAATGAAACAGGGACCCCATGGTCAAAGAGAAACAAATAATATGCCACCATGTTGACATTTTTTTTATGGAGATGTTGGGACAATTTAGAAAGTTCATTCCAAAGAATTCTAAAAGAAATTTCTGATTTATAACACAGAGCTGTACAAACATGATGCCTTGGGCTGAGAAAATAGCCCAGAGGATATTAGCATGCAGATACTGCTGAGCATATTTGTTGTTAATATCAACACAGAGAATGGGACTTAAGGCTTCAGATCTAGTGGTTGACATCAAGAAAGCACTATCGTACTCCAGACAGTACAACAGTAACAGCAGCACTAGGTGCTGTAGTAGCAGTTCTGGTGGTACAGGGTACTAAAGACTATGTTAAGGATTATGTGTGCAACTGAATTCTAAAACATATAGATACAAACATGCAGATATGATTATACATAATGTATGTATGCATATATATGTCAATCTCAGATGTATAGTTTTCATTTCTATTTCATAAGTGAAAACTACAAAACATGGGGCTTAATTAATGTTTCTAAGGCAATAAAAAGCTGGGACTATTCACAAGTCTGTCTGTTTCTGAAGGAGATGCTCTTAAATACAATGCTGCATCTTGTCCATATTAGAATGGGAAGTTGAGGATTTACACTGGAGGCAAAGTGCAACCCCCCCCATAGGTATCTCAGAGGACCAGGCCACATAGCACACATGTGCAGGAACCAGCTCAAGTGCCACTCTCACCCTAATACCCTTCCTGCTTCAAAACAACTTACTTGTAGTGTTCATAGGGGTGGACATGCTTCATTTTTAGCAGTCTTTTAGAGGAGCATAACATGGTTCTCCTCCACAGGAGCTCCAGTCTCCCCACCTCCACTCCAGGGAGTGATTCATCAACACAGTATCAGTGATGCAAGGCTGGCTGCCCAAGATGGGGGTTTTTAATTAGCTGAAAGAAGGAAGAGTCAAGACCCCTTAGATGGAGGAAAGAGAAACACCAAGACCCATAAATCTAGAACCAAGCAACCAGTGACTGGAATTTGACAGGAATGGGCAGTGGATAGGGTTACAGAGGAAGTGGGGAGAGGGAGAAATTGATGATTGATTTTTTTTCTTTTTCATGATGTCTCTTGCTTCCCAGCTCAGACACTACAATGGGTGCAAGGTGATGACAATCTGAAACCCTTTTTAGGAAATAATTCTTGACATGGTCCTTCTCTAGTATGTATGTGGCCAGGCATCAAGATGCTGTATTTCTAGCTTTCATCCCTGAGCTATTGCACAATTTAAAAGGAAAAATGTAGCCAAAAGCCTGCAAACTCTGCAGTTAGATAGAAGTTTAAGTATTTGTTTCCAAGTGTCATGTGACTTAGTAAAACTTTTCTAGCCTGATTTCTCGGATTTCAAAAACTATCCATATTTCTATGGTTAGGTACCAAAATAAACAATATTATTTCAATATCTAAAGCCATGGTAAAGTTCATTTGGTAGAAGAGTGAAGATTTACTCTTTACAAAAGTCCAGAAGGCAGATTGGGGCTACCGTGGGAGAGTCTAAAGATAGGAGCACTTTAAGCTCAATAATTCTTCATGAATCAGAGCTATCAGCTGCTTCAAGAGTTTGTGGGCTTTCTATCACGAGAGGAGTGCAAGTCAAATACGGACAGTCATTCCGAGTGATTTCCTGAAAGAAGCTACTAGATGAAGGGCTTGTTGGGAGTTCTTGGTCTCTGCTGCTGTGTGAAAACATGATCACCCAAAGCAACTGGGGCAGAATTATTTGCTGTGTACTTCTATGTCACACAGCACTGAGGGAAGCAATGACAAGAATTCAAGCAGGAACTGAAGGCAGGAACTGAAGCGGAGGCCAGGGAAGAACACTCTGTGACTTACTTTTCATGGCTTGCACAATATCCTTTCTTATAAAACCCAGAGTCCCTGTCTAGGGATGAGACTGCTCATCATGGGCTAGGCCCTTCCACTACAATCATTCATTAAGAAACTCTCACACAGACATGCCTGCAGGCCAAGCTGATGAAGGCCGTTCTTCAACTGAGGTTGCCTCTTCCCAGGTGACTCTCGTTTGTGTCAGGTTGTCAAAAGCTAACCAGCACAACAGAGCTTCTCCTTTAATATATAAGAGCAAAGTGTGTAGGAGTGTAGCTTCCAAATGAACTCTTGCAACAACCCTGGGAAGTGGGGATGGGGCAACATTTCAGTGTTACAAAAGAAAAGTCAAAGAGCAGAGAGTTCCCAGTCACTTGCTCAAGAGCAGGCAGAGCAAGGACAAGAGCTCAGTTGGGTCTATGTCCCAAAACTCCCTCCATGCTATGCAGTCTACCTCCCATCTCCAGTTTCACACTGATTACAGAGCTCAAGTCTGCCCCATATTGATTGCAGCTGTCCTCTTTTGTCCTCAGCCCCTGTCTCTCTCTCCTGTTTGCTCCCCCTACATGTATTTATGCTGGGCTGCCTGGTAACAAACGGCTCGGCTCGTTACCATGCGGAGGGCGACAGCCGGGCGATTAGTGAAATTTGTTACCCATGCGTCTCTGAACAAAATTAAATTAAAAGTGCTGCTTCGCTATCAAGATAAGGGCCAAGCTGCTGAGATAATTTTTCACTCTCAAACACTCAATTACCCAGTGAGGCTGGATCAGATACAATCAAAGGAAGGAGAGAAAAAAAAAGAAAAGAAAAAAAAGGAAAAATAGAGGCAGGACCTCCAGGAACAGATGTAAGAGTTTATCATCACTCTTTTTTTTTTTTTTGGCCAGGGATGTTAAAGAGGTTGTTGCTACGGTTATCAGGCTGGACCACATTAGGCAGGTACATGGGTGTGGTTTCTGACAACAAATGTGCTCTTGCTCCATGGCATCTGCCTTAGGCCAGATAGTGTGTATTTCCTCCTAAATGGTTACTACAGTCTCCTACCTGTTTTCCCTCATTCTACCCTTGCTTTATTCCATACAACTTCCAGCAAAGGTAGGGTGATCTTTAAGTCACACAGATCCGAGAAGATCATTTCACTGGTGAAACTCTTTGATGGTCTCTTGTCACAACAGTGAATCTAACCAGTGTTGAAGCTTTCATCCTTTAGGTTTTATATTACAATGAAATAATCGAGATATGATCCCCATCCTTTTCCTTCCTTAGAATCAAAAGGATTTATTTTGAGAGTGTACAGTGTATCAGACACGACACGTGCCTCTGCCTCACTCAGTTCACCCACTTCCTTCTAGAATCTCCTTCTTCTGTCTCCTCCTTGGTGAAGCCATCTTGTTTTTCACAGCTCAGTTCAGATATCCCCCACATCAGGAATTCTTCCTGTCTGTTAGCACATGTAAAGGCCTCCAGTCCTTTACCATAGTTCTTTTCCATTCTCTAAATAGGACTATGCCCTCCCCATTAAACAGTGAAACTGAGTAAAGCTGTGCTTCACTTCTCTCTGTATTCCAGAGTTTTTGCTAAGAATCTCATAAGCTGAGATTCCCTTAGGCTTAAAAGTTAGTCCCCTGCTGGGGTTCACCTCAGTAGTCTGGAGGAGTGTGTCTTCTCTTTGTTTCAAGTTTTTCACTGTTATTTCTTTAGGCATTTGTTGCAATCTTATTATTCTTTTGAGAGACATTCTTGATGGACAGACTCTATGTACCCAAAAAACCCTTCATTCTAGACCACTTTTGTTAAGAACATGTGGCTCTGTCCAAAAAGGACAAAACATGGAAGCAGGTAAGTCGACAGCCTAGCTCTGCCAAGACAGGGTAGGTCATAATTCCTGCTCTACAATCAATGTCTGTCAGAGAAACGGGGCCAAACGGCTGAAGATTGATGCTGTAATGTATGGAGAGAAAATGGGAACTGTCCAGGCAGCCACTGGTATGTCATTTCTTAGTTTTGGAAGCTGCAGGCCCTGCACTTCCTATATAATCATATATATTTATCCCTCTCAGGTCTCTGAGGTGGTTGAAGAATAGATAGCTAGAGTCTCATAGTTAAATTTTGAATTGTTTAGGAATCAAGAGGGTGTTCTGGATCTAAGAAGATATTTTTAAAATTATGAGGCAAGTTAGTATGAAAACTGAGTTAGATACAGAACTTTAAACTCATGGAGATGGTTAGATAGTAGAATGTTAAAGTCAGGTGCCAAATACATATGGACTGGACATTGGGAATGTATGCTAAGCCATATAACTCTTATAATTGTGGCCTATTTATTTCTGTTGTTTTGTATTGTATTTATAGTTATAAGAAAAAGAACCAATTTTTTGGACTGAAAGGGAGAGCTGTTGGGGGGAAAAAGAAATACCTTAAACTAAAAAATAAAAAGAAGGGACGAGGATGGGGGTTGAGGGGGAGGAGGGTGGAAGGGCGGGACTGGAGGGGGAGTAGGGAGGGGATTGTGATTGAGATGTAACTTGAAGAAATAAAAAATAAATTATTTTTTTTAAAAAAGGAAAAGGGCCTTGAAATCAGAAGCAGAATTGGAGACCCCACAAGGACAGAATAGAATCTTCGTTTGTATTACTAGCGAGAGATTGAGGCTGCAAAATTAGATAGATATGATGTTTGTCACTGTTTCTAGAATCCTCTGTATCTTTACAATACCTCAAGAACAGAGGCTACCAGTCTGTCTCATTTTCGGTGTAATGCCTTAAGGCAACAATTCTTAGCCACAGTTACAACTAGAGAAAGGTCGCAAAACAGGTGAAAAGTGCACTGTTTCTCCTCCAGTCTGTTAAACTCTGGACTGAAGTTCCAAAATTAATATTTTTTTTAAAAAAGAACTCTAACATGTTTACTCTGTACATAGTATTAGGAACTATGCTAGGGGAGAAAATAGCCCTTTTATCAAACTCATGCTCCATGGATAGAATGAATACAAGATCAATCTTATGGGATAGAACCCTTCCAACTAAGATGCTAATATTTACTTTTGATTCTTCTCCCCACCCCCCCTTTTCTGTATTCCCCATTAGGTGAAGATGAAATATGTTCTTGCCTCTGGGGATGCCAACACCAGGCATACAGAATTTTAAGTGAATAACAAAACAAGTACAAACAACACTTTTCAAAATTTTAAATCAATTTAAAGATATAACAGATCTTTAAGACAGTAGGACCTTGTTGTGGAGATAGGCTTTTCGCTCGTGAAGTGAAGGGGCACATTGTGAAGCCACTATATCTTTATCTTTTGCATATTTTCAGAAACTGTGTAAGTGACAGACTCAGATGACTTCATTTCAGTCCTAAAACCACTGTTAGGACAAAACAAACTGCTGCAAAGAAAGCTGGATGGAGGAAAGTAAAGACCAATGAGTATGACGTGTGAGTGACTGTTTCCCCACACTCACACTGCCAGGACTCACCACTAGGTATTTAGCTCCAAAGACCATGAATTAAATGTTGCACTCTGGGCTACTTCCAGCAAATCCACCCACCTCGAGTCCCTTTCGGATCTAAGCAGTATATAAATAACAGAAGGATAAATAAATACAACCATGCACAACATATTGTGACTCACCCACATATTTCTTTTTAAATGAATTGTTATATTTGTCCCCAAAAGCAATCATTGTGGTTTATAAATTCTGTTCTGCTTTGCAATTATCTGGTTGTACAGTATTCTCATATTCTCACAAACTGATCATCATCATCATCATCATTTAGTTAGCCATTCCCCTCTTGTTGGACATTCAGGCTTATGTTAATTTTTCAGTATCAGAAATACTATATTGACTACATTTAGGTTTAGAGTTTTAAGACAAATGTCATAGAAAAGCATGGTATTGTATCAGTGAACAAGTGTGGGTGTCTATTACAACCACAGTGTTGGTAAAGAGGACACACAGAAATATGGACAGAGAAGATATGAAAAGAGTTCATTAGCCTCACTGTTGACTGTCTGTCTGTCTCTGTGTTATCTGTCTCCCTAAGAAGCATCATTACATTATTTTCAATGGTGGAGAAAAGGTAAAAGCAGTGATCACAGCATCATAACTAATTCTGAAGCTCAACAGCTGCACAGATGCCTTGAAGGTGGCTTGAACGTGGGTGGAAACAGCATCTTACATATTACAGTCTAGAGTCATGTGTTACTGACCCTGATATTCCAGAAAACCATATTGTTCCTAGAATTTGCAGTGCATACTAAATGACAAGAGCAAAAAATCCAAGAGCCTTGAGAGGTCTCAGTTGTAATTTATTCAAGCAGCAAAGCTTGTGGAATACATAGAGGCAAAGTCTCTTTCCCAAAAATTTTTAAGTGTTTTACAGCTCAAGCCAGATTTGACCCTGAAATGTCTTAAGCTCCCTCTGATTAGAAGAGTTAGATGGCTATCAGTTTGGCTCACTGTGAGTCACAAAGGAGAGGCCTTCCTTATTCTAACACACAATAGGTGTGACTGAGTGACCAGCCCGTAACACATGTCATCAGTATCTACACGTGTTGCACTCCTAAGTTATTCTCATGACAAGTTTCCCTGAGCTGTGTTATACAAAGAACATTCTCTGGCTTGATTCAGCATTGAATTGATCACTGTGGGGTACACTGTAGCCTCTTCTGCTTCTCTTTAAGTCATCTAACTCTTGGAGCCAGATCTTACTCTATGCCACTATTTAAGTTCCAGTAGAGGGCAAAGGTCTAAAATAGTCTCTAACATTTCTAGCCTTCACATATACTCTATGCCCTGCTCACTTTAAATATGATGGGGTTGTGAATGTGACATTCCATGATTAGGTTTCATTATATGATAGGGTGCAAAGGTTTCTAGGATGTGACAATGGTCTTGTATCAGTTGACTCTGAATTCATCCAAAAAGGATTTATCCTGTATAGGCCTGGCCAATTCAGATGGGCCTTGAAAAGAGAATAGGATCTTTCTTTTTAAACATTTATTTATTGCTTCATTATGTCTCCATTGCCACCCCTTCCCTCCCATACTCTACCCCCCTCCCACCCCTCCCATGTCTCCGGTGTGGGGTGAGACTAGAATCTTAAGGAAGGAAATCAATGTGGAATATTTTCCTGCTGACCTTGTAGAAGTAGATTGTGAGCTGTCTGTGGACAAGGCCAAGTGGCAAAGCCTTGCAAGTGGCCTTCAGTTTTTCACAAGGTTTCCCGTAGTCAACTAGCAGGAAAGCAGGCATATTGCTCCTATAGATACAGATAAGGAAATGAATTCTGCCAACAGCTCCATGAACTTGGAAGAGGTCTATATATTTGGAAATAGATTGTAGCCTCTGTTAACAACAGCAGCCTTGTGAATCCTAGAGCAGAAAGCCCAGCTGTGCTGCCAATGTATTTGCAATTTACAGAAACTATAAATTATAAGTTAATATTGATTGCAAATGCTAAGGTTGTGGGAACTGGCCATTTAGAATGGAATGCTAACATACCACCATTGAGATGATAGTATTCTTTCACCCTCAGCTGACACCTGAGTTCAAATTTGCTTGGCAAAGGTCTCTGTACAGATGCCTTACAAGGTACCTCGAAGGCAGCAGATCCACTATTCAATTAATTTCTTCTCTCTAGCAAACCTACTCTTCCTCCCTTTTCTGATTGGCATTTCTCTCTGTTCCTATGCCAGAAACTTGGGTTTATGATCATCAGGCCTCAGCAGTCATCAACAATATTGGTTCTTCAAGGACATGGCTCATGGCCTGCCCTCAGTTAGGTTCATTTTGCCCTTCTGTTGGAGGCACTTCTCATGGCTTACAATGAAATACTAGTTCAAGTATTTGCCTGTGAAATACTCTTTATCTCTCTCCCTTTTTGCCTGGTATGATTATAAACTCTCTAAAGACAACCATATTGTGAGTCAATTTCCCACTATCCAGTGCTTAAAGTCTTAATAGAAGTAGACTCATAGTGCATATTAGCTAATTGAATGAAGGAAGGAACATGTCCGGCAAGCACTTTCTGATTCCAGCTCAATTTACCATCACCATAAAACGCATTGTTAGATGGACTCACCACCTCTATTTTTTGTGTGTGTGTGTGTGTGTGTGTGTGTGTGTGTGTGTGTGTGTGTTTCCAGGTGTGTGTGCAGAAGCATACTCATATATCATGTGTAGGTCAGGGTTAACATGGGTGTCTTCCACAGAAACATGTCTACCTTATTTCTGAGAAGGGTCTCTCACTCTATCTGGAGTACTCAGATTCAGCAACATTGGCAAGTCAGCAAGACCTAGCAATTCTCTGGCCTTTACCTCCCCCGCCCTCAGGGTTGGAATTACAAGTAAACATCACTGTATCCTCCCTTTGACTTGGTGCCAGGGATAAAGCTCAGATCTTTGCACTCACACAGCTAGTACCTTATCGGTGGAGCCATCTTCCAGCACCTGCCACCTTCATTTTTGAGAGGAGGGAATTAAGGCCTAAGAAAGAAAACCACCCAAACTAAGAGTCAGCACTATATGAGGTTATGGTAAGGTTATGTATGCAAGCATCACATACAGCTCTGATCATACAGTGGGAACTTGTAGTTGGTCTCTTCATCTGGAGATCAGTTTTGCAGGGAGAAGAGAATCCTGTCTTCACATAGGACAGAGAGAAGAACAAGGACAACAGACTGTGCTCACTTGGAACTGGAAGCAGAGTGTCATGGTCTTTCATTCTAAGGAAAAGGAGGGAAAACCAGGCTGAGTTTGTTGGATATATATATATATATATATATATATATATATATATATGGAGAGAGAGAGAGACAGAGAGAGAGAGAGACTGACTGGTTATTACTTCCTGCTAGTGTAAGCAACTAACAAGATGTTTGCTTTATCGCCTTTGGTCTCCCATTTGATTCCTGACAGCCATCTCCCTCCCTTGCATGCAGGGCTGTCAGATAATGTGCTGGTTGGAATCACAAAGGAGCCTGAGAAAGGAGAATAGTTGAACAGTATTTCGAAAACCTGCAGGACTCGGAAAGGACTGTTTGAAGTTGGCAGACTCCTCCCCTACTCCTGCTTTCAAGAATCTCTCATTTGCCTAGGCTGTATGATATTTCTGCAGGTATGTGCAGAGGAAGTCTGAAAGGGACCTTTAAGATAAAGAATGCCAATGTCTATTTCCTCTGAGGTTTGAGGGAAGAGAGAAAAGAGAGACATCAGAGAGAATCTTTCTAAGCCCATAATAATTTGTGAATCCATAATTTTCTGTCCTTTGTCTCATTAAATAAGGCCAACTCCGGGAGTAGACCAAAACTAAGTGTTCTATGAGTTATTGTTCTTTCAGTAAGAGAAATTCAGTTTCTTAGTCTCCTCTCCTAAAAGGAAATGAAAATCTTCCTAGAAAGGCTATGGCAGCTGTATAGAATAAGATATTAATATACTGTGCATCATAAAAACATCACCCCTTGCTAGGACTTTCCATAACAGGAAGGGAAGTCAAGCCTACAAGGTTCTCATGGGAAACAATTTGAGCTTCTTTTGGCAATAATTTGATTTTTTTTAAAAGCTAATTAGAATGAATGAAGTTCAAGTCTGAGTCCTGCCATCCTTGATTCTGTGACTTTCATGAAGTTACTCTGTTTGGGTACAATTTTGTTCCTTTAAATATGGACATATGGAGCACTGTTGATTACATAGGAAAATAAGAGGCTATTCAGTGGCTCTGGACCATGATAAATGGATGCTTTGATACTCCATTTTTAATTGTTATTCAAGTTCTTGGCTTGGGAAAAAGAAAATATCCTTAAGAGGAGGCCAAAAAAAAAAAAAAAAACAGAAAAAGAACAAGGACATTGTGTTGACTATGTTGCAGAAGCTATGAAGTGGTAGCTTTGAACCTTGGCTGGAAATTAAAATCTAGGAAGGATTTTATATCAGTAAGAAGACTCCTTATTCATGCATTCCCATGCAATGAATCTGAGGCAGATACATGGATCTGGTAGTTCCTTAAAGCTTTCTACCCAATCCTGAGGCTCACTGAATTGGGGACTACACAGCAATAACAGTTCCCTAAACAACCAAGAGAACCTCCCCCAGAGATTTGGCTCTAACCTGGGGCAGGTTCTAGAATTCCTAGTGGGAAGCAGATGGTTGTTCAGGTTTCAGCCATTTTCTTCAGCTGACAGCTCCACCTGTGTCTGGGAAGTGCCACTTTGTCTGAAGCCTGGGGCTTGAGCGATTGTTTGCTACCCTGCGTAATAGCTTATTGTATCATTCTCCGTGGAATATTTTGCAGTTCTTGGACTATTTATACAAACTGGGCCTCCAGCCAGATGCTAAATTCTTTGTTCTTACTGACAGTTCTCTCCAGTTGTCTGTGATAACCATTTATCAACTAGCCAGGGATTGATGGTAAGGTGCTGTTGATTTGAACTGTCCTGTGAAAGGTCATTTCTGCTAACTTCAGTTGATACATGCCTAGCAGCACAACTGAGGTAAAGGTGGGGAGGGAAGAAAATGGAAAAAAAAATGTGGTATGTAATAATAAGTAAAAAAAGACATTCTAGGGCAAAGGCTGCTACTAAAATACAAGGTTACATGGGAAAAGGTGCTTTTAATCCCTCTCCACACTGAAGTGCTTTGTCCACAAGTAAATAGTAAGGAAAAAGATCCACTTCCTGAAACTCTAGCGAATTGCTACAAATCCCTTCACAAAAAAGCTCCCTACATCAGGGTGCACCTGATGGCAAGCATTTATAATTAAACTTTTTTAAAGATACTTTTCTATTACTGTGATAAGACATTATGTCCAAAGCAATTTACAGAAGGAAGAATTTATTGGGCGGCTTACAGTTTTGGGGAGTCTGTGTCTGTGACCGTCATGGTGGGGAGCATGGTGGCAGGCAAACTGGCGTGGTGCTAGATGACAGCTTAAGACTTGGTCCGGAGGTGTATGGCAGATAGAGATAAATGGGAATGGGTGAAGCTTTTGAAACCTAGTGACACGCCTACTCCAACATGCTTCATTTAAACCACCACAGATGTTTGGCCCATCTTATTGTGAAAGTTGTTTAAAAGTGAAAACTGTACACTTTCCATGGTGTAAATACACACAATTGCCTCCTGTAGACTGGGCTTTTCTGGCTCTAGCATAGCTTTGGAGGTTCCTCTTGACATGTGTTTTCCTACCAAACCACAGGACCCACTCTTTTGGGTGTCTCTTAGGGATTTGGTCCAATTTTTCCTTCAGAGGAAACTTGCCTGTCAATGCTGGCTGAATCTGGATTTTATGCTTCTTATTCCTTATTCCAGCCCCTTTCTAGGGTTACTTTCCTACTAAAGGGGTTACAGAGCTGGCACTAGGAAGTTTTTATTGATATCAGTTATAGTGTCAGGTTCCTTGGGCTTCTTGCAGCAGCATAAATACACTGATCCTCTTCCTCTTTCCTAAGGGTAAAGACCTGGGCCAGGAACTGAAATAAGTTCTTTCTTTTAAGACAGTTTTATTTGAAATGGACATGACATTTACCTGAAGAAGATCTTGAAGACCCTGGGATGCTGGGTTCCTATTGATATTTCTAAAACACCAGTCTGACACCTAAGTTCCAAGGAGCCTTGCAGAAGGGACCAGAAAGATTATAAGAGCTGGAGGAAAAAGAATTTCTACTTCTGGATAGTGTGTTCTAGATAGGACAGGGAAGCTATACCCATAAAACCTCAGCAGTGTTGCTGATGAAACAGGCCTTCATAATTTCAATACCAGTTGACATCTCAATGTGGAAGGGGTTAATTTTGCAAGGTTCCAGACATGAATAAACCCTATATGCAATTAATAGCTGTTGAGAGAGGAAAACAATTTTCTCCAGGCACAAACTATTTGATAGTTTATCTAATTCATAGTTGTCATCCCTAAACACATGTACCTACAAACAACATTAAATGGACTCTGTAGGGTATGTGTGTGTGTGTGTGTGTGTGTGTGTGTGTGTGTGTGTGTGTGTGCACTTGAATGTATACTGATAGTAATTGAAGAACAGATCACAAATTTGAAACAAGTGTAGGAACACAGGAGTTTGGGCTGGGAGAGGAAGGAGTAGTAACGATGTAAATACAGTACTTACAAATAAAATTCTTAAAAAAAAAAACACATAAATCACAAGGAAGCTTCCTCATCTATGTTCATAGCAGCCTTATTTGTAATAGCTAGAAACTGGAGACAACCCAGATGTCCCTCAACTGAAGAATGGATTAAAAAACTGGGTACATATACACGATGGAATATTACTCAGCTATCAGAAACAATGAAATTATGCAATTTGCAGCCAAATGGATGGAACTAGAGAAGCTCATCCTGAGTGAGCTAACCGAGACTCAGAAGGATGAACAAGGCATCTATTCACTTATAATCGAATTTTAGCCATATAGTACAGGATAACTATACTACAACCAATGCACCAAAGGGAACATGAACATAGACTTTTTTTCCTGTTAATGAGACACTTTGCCCTAGTGGTCCTGCCTTGTAGTCCCCCAGTGTATGAGGAGGCTCTTGGCCCTCATATGACTGCTGAAATGGGGTGGGGGACCGTTATGTAGGGACACTCCATTCCAGAGGAGTGGGATGGAAGGGATGGGGGTAGAGGGTGGGAGGGCGGGATTGGGAGGGGTGGAAAGAGGACAGTGTGATGGAGATGTAACCTGAAGTTTTAAATATTTTTAAAAAAAGAAAAGAAAAAAACCATAAAATTTCAATTAAAAAGAAATGTTCTGATCCTCCTACTACCTGTAACTCTCAATTCCTGAGATTAGAGGTATGTGCTACAATACCCAGTTTCTATGGTACTGAGAATAGAATCCATGGCTTCCTGCATGTTGGCAAGCAGTCTATTGAGCTATGTTCCCAGGCGTTGTACTATGCACATTATATGACTTATCTTATACATCCTTAGAATGACCTGGCCATTCTTGTTCACTATCATGTTTTTCTTACTTCATGTACTTCATGGTAATATCATGTACAGGGTCTTTCTTAGGATTCTATTTTCTCAGCTAAAATGACATCACTGCAATCTACATGAGCTAATTTATTAAAGAGGTATAGACTAACACAAGGGGCACTGAGTAAATCAAGTTTCATCTGTTCCTTTCCTTTTTCCTTCCTCTTTCTGTTCCCATTTGTGTCATGAACTCTCAGAGTAGCATGGCTGAGAATGCAGGCAGCATCAAGTTCTACCTGGGTGTTTGATGGATGAGAAGCTGAGGCTCTAACTCTCTTAACTAAATGAAATGATATCCAGGATTAGCATGCAGGATTAAGACTTCCAGGATGTGCATCATATCTCAGTTGATTATCCCTCCCTTTGAACCTGTCTCCCTTCTTTCCTGGGAGCCTCACTCTTAGTTTTCTATTTAATATTGACAACCTTTTCTTCCATATATCCAGCCGCACATTCTAGGACAGTTAGATAAGGCACCCTATAAAGATGTTCTTGTCTTCAACCATGGAGCTCCAGCTGACTGTCTGGAGCCTCCAGGTCATGTTTTTCTCAGAAGGGATCTGCTGGGCTGAGAGAAGCAGGCTCCAAGGTCCCACAGCGCTGACGCTGACATTATGCTTGCCCTCCAGAGTCTGACACTCTCTCTCAGGTCATCCTGGCTACAAATTCTTTGGAGGCTGATCAAATGCAGATCAATGTGTCTGCAGTGTTTACTTTTCCTGAGTAGCAGGTCCTGTGAGTATAGCTACCAGCATGCAAAGGGCTGTAGATGTAGGAAGAGCTATCTTCAGACAAAGGGCAGAGGGCAGTGAAAGCAAAAGGAACGTAAAAGCTGTACCAAAATTTCCCAGGAGGCCCAGACCACCAAATGCATCATCACATTGAAAATGTCTGCTTTTTCCTCTTTTAGAAACAAGATCAGATTTGTGGGCCAGTGCACTAGGAAAAGACCACCATGGTGTGTGGACCAATCCCTGCTATGACATGCTGAAATAACTGTCGCTGAACTGGTCATGCAACACACTTGACTGGGGAGTCCCTTTGTGTGTTTAATCCTCACCATAGCCTAAGGAAGAGCAGAAGCTCAGCCACCTGTCCTTTTACCACGAGTGGCTACAGTCACAGAGGAAAGGGCAATGCAGCCCCAATCTGGCAGAGCAAGAACTGAAAGCTGCACCTGCCGCTTCTGAAGTCTATGTAAACCCTAAAACCAACAAGTGTTTTGTCTGGAAATAATTTCAAACTTATGGGACTGTTGCGAGGATGAGAAAAGTGAAGAACATCCATATGTCTTTGCCTAGCTCCACCTATTGACATTTCATCTCATTTGCTTTTGTCATTTAAAGATGGTATTTTTAACGCTGGAGGAAACGTTTTCCTTCTCTAATCCTTAGTCCCTCTGTGTGTGTATGCAATGAAATATTTGCATGAATTATAGTTTGAATCGTACAAAACCTGGAAATTTTCTGAGTAGTGAAGGTAGAGGACAGGGTCAGTCACTTCACCAATGGTTAAGACATGGCTTTTTCAATTTCCCAGTATCATCTCTCAACAGTCATACAGCCATGAACTTGTACTATACACAACTAGTATTTCTTCCACCCCTATCCCCCAAACACCAGGTATTCTCAAACTTTACACCTGGGCAGGTGCATTTCTGTGGATGCTCATCTTTTTTCATACTCCACTTCTATTGGGTGGGACCTGCCCATCATGTCCCTCTTGCCTTACATGTTAGAACACTTTCCTGCTTCCAATTTCTAAAGCCTTTCTCTGAACGCCTTAGTCTTGATGTTCCCCTCTTTTGCCCCTATCCTCTGAAACAGGACTAAACTCATGGTGTGTGTGTGTGTGTGTGTGTGTGTGTGTGTGTGTGTGTGTGTGTGTGTTCTTGAACATGTGTATTTAAGTGTTTGTTGTTGTATTGGATCATGAGGAAAATGTTATATATCCATTCATCTTTGAGTAAAGCTTTGCTTACAAATCAAAAGTTCCTAGCAAGAGAAAATCCCACTTTGATAATCATCAACTTGTGGGTCTGAGGATACAGTTCACTGGTTAAGAACATTTGTTGTTCTTGCTGATAACCTGTGCCCAGTTCCTGCCACCCAGATAGTGGTTCACAACCATCTTTACCTCCAGTTGTAGGGTATGTAGTGCCTTCTTCTGACCTACACAGACACCAGACACTTGTGTAGTATACATAGTACACATACATATGTACAGGCAAATACTCATACAATAAAATAAAACAAATAAATCTTAAAGCTTTAACAAACTACTAAATTAGAACAAAGTTAAAAGAAAAATAAAGCCAAACAGCAACATTTGTGCCCTGATTCTCTCTGTTGAACTAAGCTTCATAAAAGGGCATCAGATGGTGACTCAGATGGACCAGATCCCTAGAAGCAACTGAATAAACAACATATGAGAGTATGGTCCAGAGAAGGAGAGGCGTTTACGTAAGACCATATAGCCAGAGCATAGAAGTGAACTGGAAGTCCCATAGCTGGAAGAACTCAGCAGCCCAGCAAGACCATGGTGTCTCCTGCTCAACATTATGCCTTAGGTTTGCCTTGTTCATCTGCAGTTTTCATTTGGACCTTCAATTATACGCTAGCTTATTTTGATCAGCATCACTTCCTGTATGATCTGAAACCCAGTTCCCCAGGAGATTATAACTATTCTGATGACTCAGATTCTGATGGGCTCAGGTTCCATTTCCTACATGGCCCAGTATCATGTTTAACCTGCATTTGTAAGTAACCAATGTTATTAGATTGAGCATGAGATTCAGACTTGATGGCATGATATCAATATCCATGCATGATTAACAGGAAGACAGAGGCCTTAGAGGATATACACTCCATAAGTCATTAAACTGTCAGTGGTGAGGTACAGACTTAGGCGCAAATCCAATCCGTACATCTGGCTCCAAGTGTAGCATTCATTGCTGTATGCAGTACCATTTCAAGCTAATAATGTAAAATCCTACCCAGTGTCAGCCTATCATTTCAACTCCGTCATTAGCTAATTCTGTAGACGACCATCACAATGGTAAGCTTCGAACAACTGTTATCTTGGGTGGTTATGTACTTGACTAAACACAGCACTGTTTGCTTGTTAAACAGACTCTTTGGAGAGCACAGTCATATAACACAAGGTCAGATTCATTTTACCAAGCACTGTGAAATTTCCCACTTTGCTTTCTGAAACAGATGTACAGGCCTAACCAATTACCAGATACAGGTTTAGGGGAGCTGATTATGGTTTGTGGGTAAATTTGGATCAGTATCCTATGGAAAGTATAACTTTACTGGAGCACATTTATGTACATATCTTCATTAATATGCCATCTATGGTCACCCTTATGAAATGACAGTGAAGGTGAAGTAGTTTCAACAGAATGTGTAGTCTGCAAGGCTTCTGAATGTGTTTATTAACTGCCCATTTACAAAAATGGTATTGCTGATCCTATATTTAGAAAATGCTGTAACACACACACACATCTCTTTCTGACTTTGCCACCCTTGGCATTTGTACATCCACCGTGTGAATAGCTGCACTTTCCTACTTTGTAATGAAGTCTACCTGACCACTAAGTCACCTTTCCAAAGCAGTCTTACAAATAACTCGTATCATGTCCCACAAATTTCTTTTTCCATAGATGCAAATGGCAAAAGTGAGATGTTGTTGATGATTTAGCTTGGAGCAGAGAATGTCTTAAATGAAGTTAAAAATATGGGAGAAATTCATTATTTATTGAGCACCTTTGAGTGATTTCTTTTCATGGACTTGCTCAAGGTGTGAGGGACATTTTAATAGCTTGATTTCATACAAAGCGAAGTGTCCTGAAGGTAAAACTCATCCAAGGCCAGAGAGATGAATTGATATCCAAACTTACAGTTGGGTCTGACTGAATACAATACCAATTCTGTCTCTCATGAGAAATCTTAACAGAGAGAGCAACGTACCTATCATAACTTTTCTGAACATTCCCTCTCCTCCCACTTCTTGGCCCTCCTTCGGATACCAGTCTCAGCTGTGTACTGTTCTACCATGAAGTTTCAGGCCTCTGTACATCCATTCAGAATGGCTCAGAACCTAACTTTGTTAAAAAGAAACATGTTCAAAGAATTCAACCTTCAATATCAGCACTCAGGGGCTCCCACCAAACTTAGACATGGCTTGCTCTGGAGAACTGAAATGGAAAAGTAGGGAGGGCTAGGGCCTCAAACTCACCAGGAGCAGGAAGGAGAAAGGAAGGGAAGAGGATACCCACTTGTCAGAAATGAGAGTGGCATATAAATCAGAAAGGCATCAGCCACCATGTGCAACTCATAATCACTCCCATTACTGTGTCGTTTTCTTTCTTTCACTCTTATTATCATTCATTAATTCAAATTTTACCACTGTGGCCTTTGCCTGCATTTGGTGCTAGCAACAGCAAGTTGGACACTGTCTTCTTATCATCATGAACTCTCCATTTCTATGGAGAACATAAACGTTCTCTGTAACACTTGAATAAATGTCGAAATATTATGGTGATGGCATCTACAAAGTGGGAAGAGCCCAGGATCTACTGAAGAATAAAACTGGGAAACTGTGGTGTGGGATGGCTTTGAGGAAGATGCCATTAAATTAGATGTCAGAGTGAGTGACAGCAGTCAGAACAGAGAAGAGCATTCCAGGAGAGGCTTTTGTGTGAAGGTTTTGCAAGCCAAAGATAGGAATGCTAGGAAGAGATTTTTGTATAACAATAGAGCAAGAAGCCTTGGGAAAGACAGAGAAAAACAACAACAAAAACCAAAAAACCAAAAAATAAATCACTATGTTGTTCCTTGGAGATGTGTTAGTAGTCTTTCTCTTTTTATTTTTTCTCCTAAAAGCAAAGGGAAGTCTTTGATATCTTCTAAGTAGAAAAGCAACATATTTCCCATTTATGTTTTCAGAATGATCACTATGGACACAGGATAGAGAACGTGTTGCAATATATGGAGAAAGACCTTTGAGTAGGGGTTTCAAGCAGATTCTTAACCAGTGGTTTGTTGTATTACTAATGCTGCTGGTCTTTAATGCAGTTCCTTTTGTTGCTGCGACCCTCAACCATAAAATTACTTTGCTGCTACTTCATAACTGTAATCTTGCTACTGTTATAAATCATAATGTAAATATCTGATATACAGGATATCTGATATGTGGCCCCTGTTGGGGTTGAGACACATAGATTGAGAGGGGGCAGGTGTCCCAGATTACACTAGAAGAGGAGAGAATAAAAAGTAAAAGACATCACCATCATTTCATTTAACCTTGGGAGGTTAGTTGTCAGGCTACTCCCTCATTTTAGAGATGAGAATGTTGAGGGTGTCAGCTCATAACAAGCAGATGAGAAGAGGCAAAGCCATGTGTGAGACCTAGGTGACTTTTCAGGCTGAACTCTAAAATGGAAGCCCGTACCCTATATTTAAATATTCTTTCTTCATCTCATTCTTCACTCAAACCTGAAATAACCAAAGCATTCAGCCTGTCTTACTTTGTTTTTTTCATCTTCCAACATCTGTGTCACTAGCACAACAGCCCAGTACCGGGTCCTTAGGAAGAATTTAACCATTGTAAAGCAGTGTAGACAGTTGCTCTTCAATAGTTACAATAAACTTCCTCTTGGTGCTTGAGAAAATAAGGATCAGATAAGGGAAACAACTTGTCCAATGTCACATAGGAAAGCAGTGGCCACCAGTGGAACCCACTAATCCTGTTGTCCTTAAATAGCCCCAGATCTCTCTCTCTTTCCTTTCTGGGCACTTCAAAGATGGCACTAGTCAAATGCCACATAGTTCTTGCTTTGGAAAAGATAGCACTGATTTTATTTTTAGATGGATATGAAGAGGGCACAGTGAGTTAATATGGAATCGCAAATGCTGTGAGAGAGCTGATTCCCACAGCATAGGGATTTGCCTTTCCTGGTATTTTTATCTAGTTCTTCTTGAGTTCCTTACACTTCAGCTTTTGCTACCAAGGCAGACAGGTTTGCATGCTGCTGGGCAGACCACAGGGAACTGCTGACTCTAGCATTTGCTGAGGAGTAGTGTGGGTGGCAGCCACAGAGGTAGGGAGAGAAATGCGATTTGGGGAAGAGGAAAGTGAGAACCATGGTCAACCTAGGTGGCTGAAGCCATCACTATGCCCTGGAACACACCCTAGAGAGACAGTAAATGAGAATGTCTTGGGTAAAAGGTTCCAAGGAGACAGAGCATGAAGCAAACGTGTCTAAAGAGTGGTTGGGTAGAACAGAAAAGGAAACTCCAGGACTGGATTAGACCAGCTCTTGACCTCCCTGCTAAGTTTCATGTTCCAGAAAATGGAAGCCTGGGCAAGTGGATCTTAACTAATGTAAAATAGTGACTTGCCAGCAGATGTGAGATTTCGGTAACCCCTAGACACATATTGGACCCAGAGGTCCTTCCTCAGTAGTTTCGGTCTGTTTTGATCTCTTTTTCTCCATCTAACATCTGCCTAAATTCTTTATAGACATCTATCAATTTTAATCTTTCAGCCACTATTCTAGACTCTTAGTCTTATATCTTTATTTTATAGTTCAGGGAATGAATGCACAGTTATGCCCAAGCCACATGTTTAATATGATACTCGCAAGTGTCTGGGATGGAATTCAAAGTCAGGAAGCCCAGAGCCCATGCTCTTAATACTGTGTTCTGTTGTTCTGGCAGCCCTGAGGACTCTCAGACCTCTCTTGCTTCACTTTCATACCATGTATTTTCCCCTATAATGTGGTGAGTGCTGCAGACACATCACCCCCTTTAGTTAGTCTAAGAAGAGCAAAGAGGCCCCACAGCCCTTGCATACAGAACGGTGGCATCTGAAGAGTTAGAAATTACCCCTAAGTTCACGAGGCTGGAACAGAGACTTTGCCATGATCTAATAAACTTTATGTCTTTAACAAAAGATCAGCAAAAGCAGCATCAGGAATAGCAGCAAGACTGACATGACAGCCTCAACAAGGTCAAGTGTATTATCAACAATTACCAAGGGCAGTGCCACTTTCTTGTGTTCAAGTTCAAAAAGGTAGGCAGTATGTTCAAGGTCTAACATCTAACATGAATTTCTTTCCCCATTTGGTTTTCTTCCTCACTGTATCTTTTTTCCTTGCCATTTTTCATTATCAAATAGTTTCACACATTTTTATATAGTACATCCTCCGTGTGGATAAGGATTTTTAATTTTTGACTTGGTTTTGTCTTCATGTGGTTGCTTCATGTAGAACTGTTTTTGGTATGTATGTAAAGGGGAGAACAGAAAGGAAAGACTAGCTAGGAAAAGACAGAAGTGAAGAACAGAAAACAAAGAAGAGGAGAAAAGAAAGGACAATGAGAAGTGAGTAAAAGACAAGGTAGAAGTGAATGTGGTAGTAACTAGAGACAAAGGGACAGGAGAAAAAAGAAACAGATAAAAGAAATGGGCAGATATCAAGTAAACACAACAGCAGAAACCAGAAGTGGAGAAAGAAGAGTGTGCTATTAGTGGGAAATAAATGGAGGGAGAGAAGAAGGAAATGGGTTTTGCAAACAGGGCTAGGGAAGGTGGGAGAGGGTGCCACAGCCCTGTTACCCTCACTATCCTGAGAGCACAGCCAGGCCTTCTAGAGTATCTGGGGGCAGTGGGCCAAATCTTTTATCATCGCAAGTCCTGTTGCTTGCCTTTGCTTTTATTTTTTAAGCTTAACTGCAGTTTATAGGGTGCATGCTCAGTGATGAATGCTTTTCCAATTACTTGTAAACAGCCCAGTCCTGCAGCAGAGACACACCATTCCCTGGTTCTAATTTAGGCTGTGGGACTGGGGAGAAAGAAAACAAGGCAGGATCGATCACCAACTTCCAAACCTGCAATTCCATAGATCCTGAAAAGTCAACACATAGAATAGATTGAGAAAAAGGATCTATTGTTTTAAGGCTATAGAGGCTGAACATTCTTCCCAAGGGAGGGGTCAATGGAAGTACTTCCCATATGGAACCTTTTTCATGATAGGTATTAAGGGTAGGGGGAGTAGAGTAGAAATAATGAGAACTGAAGAGACATTAATAATGCCCTCTTCCATTTTCCCCTGACACCAAGCACTGTGATAATTTTTTATATAATTGATAGAAATCAATAACCAATTCCAAATGGCAGTTATAACCATTACAAGGCCTATTCTACAGATGAAGGAATGTAAATAACTTGCCTAAGGGCACAATGTACCCAAAACGTAGGTGATTCATGCCATTGCTATGAAAGGTTCCTCATGAACAAAAATATTCCTGCCCCAGGCAACTCTTCAGCCCCCTTCTGTGCAAAGGTGTTAGAGGGCAGAAATTCTGACACATTCATAACCCACCAATATTAATGATAAGCCATAGTTCTTCTCATAATGACTGTCAATTCAAGATGACAGAAAAGCTTTCACCTCTTATATAGGACCCTCTTTTCATTGAGTTGTCAAAGTTTGTCAGTATGTACCAGCCCTCAGTATTTGTTATGTTTACACCCCAGGGTCTCTTATGCAAACACCACTTCACATTTGTTAATTTCCTAGCCTCAGAGATGAGAAACTGCTTTTCTATATGCTTTCCCAAAATATGCTTTTCTGTTCTTATATATTCCACTGAATCATAAGAGAACTATGGACTTCAGCAACAGGTGCAACCCTATAATGATTCTTGCTCCAGCATCCTGATATCCCTTACTTGACTGTCATTGTGGTGAATAAATGTTGAAAGCTCTCTTTAGTAGGTCACATAATGCCTTGTTGACAGGGACCAACTGCAGAACTTTCAGATCCAGGGAAACACAGTAGCATGGACAAATGCTTAATTCTATCCAACAGAACCTATACATTTTACACTTGAGAAAATTCTCTTTACACTTTTGCTGCTAAAAATTGAAAAGTTAAATTGGTAGCTTATGTTAAGGACTGCCCTCCACCCATGGTATGGATTACCCTGCACACATGTAACCTTAATCTGATTTATTTTTAATACTCATTCCCTTTCAATATGATTAGTGATTTCATTTCCTACACTGAAATTTCAATATGCATACATTTAAGAGAAATTGTCTCTAATTACTTTGGGGAATGATGTAGGGCAGGAAATAAGAAATGGAACAGAAAAGAGAATATTGAAGGTCACCAGTGTGATCAGTCTTGGCGATGCTGAGTTCAGTGCTAAATGTGTTGAAAGAGATTTACATTTGGCATTTATCATGTCATATGTTCCCTGGACTTTCTAAATACACATGGCAGTTCTGGAACCTTCCCAAGGACTCGATTACCTTTGCTGCGGCGACGACTGCGATACTGCTCTGTGTAGAACGTCAGCTGTGTTTCGTCATCTGCTTCTGAGCCTGATGTCCCTTTCGTTCTCCCAAAGCCGATTCCCCCTGCAGAGAAACACCATCCATCAGTCAGCCTTGCAGGACTCTAGAAGCTTGTTGAATCCTCAGCCATCCTGAAGACCCACTGCCCTATCTCCAGGCCTCTTGCTCCTGATCCCTGGTGACCCCGGAATCTGGATGATTAATGGAAGCAGTTGAGACTGGCAATGAGGCAGATCTGGGTTCTCATCATAGTTCAGCAGCTTCCAGGCTATGTGACCTTGAGGTACCATCTCACCTTTATGAGCTCTCAGCTGTTTCTAAAACAAGGGCAGTAACTCTTAACCTCATGGATTTACTTTGAAGATTAGAAAGAAATATGACATGTAAAAAAGGAGGTCCAGAGTATGTACTAAATAATGGAAAACTACTATTGCTCTTTATGATGAGCTTAACTCTTAAAAAAATTCTCCAGGCAACTGAATTTCACATACATTTCAAACAAGGGCTTAGGATATGCCAGGCTCAAAGCCAGACACAGAGACACAAAGATAAATGCCACCCGGACCTTACCAGCCAGGGTATCATAAGCTAGTCAGGAGGACAAATGGGATCCTTAGGAACCTTAAACCTAATTCATGGCTTATGTTTGCCACACAATGAAATGTTAGGAATATGGGGAAGAGCAATTCATTTTAACATGGACGACCTAGGAAAGCTTTATGGAGGAGTGAAGATTTAAGACATGGTTTGAAGGATAGATGGGGCTTTGGCATTAGAATCCGGTGTTTCTAGGAGCTGCCTAGTGAAGCCTCCCTGAAGAAAGGGACATGGAAAGATACAGACTACATTAAACCCAGGACTGACTAGGAATGAGGTACTCATGCCACACTATGGGAGGCTTGCACATTCCTCCGAGGGGGTATGGGGTGAGGAATTTTCTTTAATGAAGGTCCCAGAGCAAGAAAATGAATTGTTTATATGTGTGAATCAGAAAGAATACTCTGGGAACCCAGGTAGTAGAATGTGTGCCAGGCTGAGTGAGCAGCCAGGAGGCTCTTTGATGATAAGAGGAACAGGTACAGGATGAGACGGAGACGTGTACAGACTGGATGGGAAAGGGGAATGACTATGAGGAAGGTCGCAGAGATGGACTCAGAAAACAGGCAGAAGAGAAGGACATGATTCATAGGCTGTAAACAGCTGATTGCCAAAAGAATAATGTAAAAAATTCTAGAAAAAACAGTGCCCAGACACTAATAATCTTTAACTCTGAAGGGAGGAGTGTAGGAGTTACTACTTTTACTCACTATGATTGTGAGTTTTGTATTTGTTTACTTTTTGTTTATTTGCTGAGTGAGAGAGTGAGTTAGTGAGTTGAGTCAGGTGTTTCAGGTGAGGTCTTTTTAATGTACTTCATTCTGACCTGAACTCTTGAGCCTCCTCCTCTGTCTGCCTAGTTCTGAATTACAGGCATACAGCATCATGCTTGGTACTACTGTCAGAATTTTTATTTTTCTAAAGATAAGATATTGAAAAATACAGATTAAGACACTGAGAAATTCTATACCTAGAAAAGAATCAAGGAGGAGAGAGAACCAGAGAATGATGTAGGTGAGCAGAGGTAAAGAAGGGACTATTTTTTTTAAAAGACTCGGACTTCAGTTGTACAAATAATAGACTATCTCCAGGGAGACTCAAGAATCCAGTAAAAGTAGTTTTTCTTGGTGGAGAATTAAGTGACTGTAGAATGAGGAAAGAAGGAGCCTACTCTGCCTTATAAATCTTTTGTATCTTTTGAATCAAACACCATGCAAACCATTACCTATTCGAAAGTTCCACTTGAGGAAAAGAAAAGCATAGATTAGAGGGAAACGTTTTTCAATTCACTAAAGGATTTACTCTGTAATTTTCTTGGGTAATTTCTTTGAAATGGCATTCACTACACTGAGATTACCCTTGGAGAAACTCTGTTGACAAGCATGATATTGTACTTTCAATCATCCCAGCAATGTTGCAGGAATATTTGTATATATGACAGCATGGGAATATATTCATGAGGGGGGTGTAATTAACAATCTAGAGAATTATTCTAGTTTGATTTCCATGTCCGTGACCAAACACTTTGACAATTCAGAGAAGGAAAGTGTTTATTTCATCTTACAGGTTACGGTCCATCACTGAGATATGGGCCAAGAACCTAAGAAGGAATTTGAACCAAACACCATGGAGGAATGTTGCTTGCTTGCTCACTCACTGTTTTGCTTAGGCTCAGGTAGCTTCTTCATACTGTCTAGGACACCATTTAGGGAATGGTACTACACAAAGTGGGCTGAGACCTACTACTTCAGTCAACAATCAAGATAATCATGCATAAACACATCTGTAGACAATTACTAAATTGAGAAGATCCTTTCAGGTAATTCTAGGCTATATTGAGAGTTAAGCAAGAACCATAATAAAGTAAGACACAAGGACATTCTGGGGTAAAGTTAATTGCCTGAAGGGACATAGTTACAAATTAGGAGAGTTAGGCTTCAGGGCTTAGCCTTCTTGTTCTGAATATGGGGTCTCTAGAATTCAAATTGGCCTCTGTGATGAATAATTTTATATCAACTTGATACCTGCTAAAGTCATCAGAGAGGAGGGAACCTTAATTTAAAAAATTCCTCCATAAGACAGAGCTCTAGGCTAACCTGTAGGGGAATTTCTTAATAGTAATTGATGGGGGAAGGCCCAGTCCATTGTAGGTGGTCCCATCCCTGACCTGGTGGTCCTGGGTTCTGTAAGAAAACAGGCTGCTAACCCAGAGCCAGAAGGAAGCACATGGCATCTAGTCACTTATACTTGGATTTTAGCCATATAGTACAGGATAACTGTACTACAATGAATGCACCAAAGGGAACATGGACATAGACTTTTTTTCCTGTCAATGAGACACCTTGCCCTAGTGGTGCTGCCTTGTAGGCCTCCAGTGTATGAGGAGGCTCTTGGCCCTCATATGACTGCAGAACTGGGGTGGGGAACTGTTATGTAGGAACACTCCACTCCAGAGGAGTGGGATGGAAGGGATAGGAGGTAGAGGGTGGGAGGGTGGGACTGGGAGGGGTGGAAAGAGGATACTGCAATGGAGATGTAATCTGAAGTAATAAATAAATATATATATTTAAAGAAAAACAGGCTGAGCAAGTCATGGGTAGCAAGCCAGTAAGCAGCACTTCTCTTTGGCTTCTGCATCAGTTTCTGTCTCCAAGACTTTGCCATGTTTGAGTTCCTGTACTGCCTTCCTTTAGTGATGGACTACAATGTGGAAATATAAGCCAAATAAACTCTTTACTCCCCAACTTGGTTTTTGGTCATAGTGTTTTGTTGCAGTAATAGTAACTCAAACAAAGCCAGCCTCCTTGAAACATCACCAGAGGGAACCTTTGAAAACAGATTATTGGTCCAGCATCAAGGTATCAAGTCTTGTGTGATGAGCATTCCTTACCTCCTTCCAAAGCCATTGAACTCATAGGAGTGTGGTATCATTATGTCTGCATTACAGATGAGTCAACTAAGCTTCAGAAAAGAGAAGTTAATTAGTAATAACTGAAGCTAGGCCTTTAGGGCATGAGGAACAGCACTTTCAGTTGTAATGAACCATAAATTTAAAAGACAGATACTGTTCTCTTGTTCCAACCTTAGTATAGCATTTTCTTCTTTGTTGTCATTTTGGCATTATGGAGATTGAACCCTGGGTCTCATGCATGCTATTGAAGTGCTGTACCTCAATGCTGTCAACCAAAGATAGCATTTCCACAAATGAAAGTGTACAAGGTTGACCTCAACTGACCTTTGCTCCAACATGCATAGTTAGACACTGTCTGAGAGGACATTTCCTCATGCCATTTCCTCAAATAATACCAGAGTTTAACGGCAGTACCCTCCAAGATGTCTGGTATATTATTCTTCCCATCCTCCTACTGTCTGGTATATTATGAGCATCAGAGCAAAAGTGAATATTACAGAGCTACAGGACTATAACAGACTTACTCCTGTTCCTTAGAGCCATGGCACAGCTTTTAGTCATTACAGTAAAACACTTATTCCCTGCCCTTCCTACTGAAAGCTCTACCTCACTTCCTAGTTAATTTTTTTCCTTTCCTCCTTTGGAAAGCAAATGATCTGCTCTGCTTTCACCATAGTGAATTTATATGGTGTACATGATTCAGAGAGACTTCTCTCTCTGAGACAGGCTAGTGGAAGTGACAGAAAAGTCACTAGACAATTCTAATGTAATAAAGAAAGTTAACATCAACATTGTTCTAACTATGTGCAGGACACCGAGCTAAGCCTTTAACACATGCTGCTTTGCGTTATCCCCAGGAGAGCCCTAAGACGCAAGACAAGACTTTAATTCTCATTGTCATGGGTGAGAACATGAAGGCGTAGGAAAGTTAATTGATATGATATGGCTAGGGTCACATGGTTCATAAGAACTAGACCTCCATTCAAATATTAAAGAGGCTCTAAAATCTATTCCTTCAGGATTTACACTGGGATGTAATAAGATATGAACAAATGCCCCAGTTAATGTCCATAGCAATCCCAATGGCAGCATCAAGAACTCTTATAATCTGAATAGTGTATAAGGTAGTTAGTGTTGACTTGGGGTTGTAGTTGAATCTGTCTATCTTCAAAATCCTTCTCATAACTAGAATAACATGGAGAAAGTGTGTGTATGTGTACGCGCACGCACACACACGCATGCATGTGCCCATTTGGGGAAGTCTGTGTGTGATCAAGGAATCCACATGCTAAGCACTGTAGCTTACCATGTCTTTTCCTGCATCCTATCAAAAGAACATGTTTTCTACTCCTCCCAGCTTCTCCTCTGAGGTTTGCAATAGTAACTCCTAACAACTCTAATCAGCGTAGGAAGATATTAGCACTTATCCATTCTTCCATATACCTCAGAACACAGAGACCATGCCTAGAAAACTACCAAGGATAATAGTTGCTATTCATCATCAAACCTCCTGTGACTCCCACCTTCCTTCTGTAGTATTAAGGAAACTATCATCAGAGTGGAAACTGAGGATCATCAAAGTTGTTTGCTTTCCAGCCTGTTTAGTAGAAATATCATGTAAACAGCATGAGTAATTTTACATGTTGGAATTCTTATAGGACTCCTAAAAGTGTGGGAGTGGGGGTTGTCTCTGACTCTTTTGCCTGTTCCTGGAATCCTTTTCCTCCTACTATGTTTCCTTATCCATCCCTGATACAACGGTTTGTGCATAGTCTTATTGTAACTTGTTATGCTAGGTTCACTTGGCATTCCTTGGAGGCCTGCTCTTTTCTGAAGGGAAACAGGAGAAATGGATCTGGGAGAGAGAGGAAAAAAGGGGGAAATGGGAGGGATGGAGGGAGGTCTGGTTGGAATATAATGTATGAGAGAAGAATAAATAAATAAATTTAAAAAGAAAACTTTTTTTTAAGAAGAAAATAGGGTCTGGAGAGATGGTTCAGTGGTTACAGGCACTAGCAGTTCATCTAGAAGACTGGGGTTCAATTCCCAGTACCTGCAATGTGCTCACAAAAACCTGTTACTGCATTCCCAGGAGATCCAATGCCCTCTTCTGGTCTCCATGGACACGACACACACATAGTGTACAGACAATATAATCAGCAAATATTAATACATATAAAATAGAAGCAAATGCAATCAAAAATGGCAAAATCCCCAATTGGATTGAATTACTATTCAGGATGTATTTCAGCAAATGCATAAAATAGTCCAAATTTAAGAAAATGAAACTTAGCACTGAAATATTTTATGTATTTCTTTATAATGAGTCTTTAAAACTTAATATGTATGTCATGTTTGCAGCACATTTCCATATAGAAGCCTGTATTACAAGTACTCACCATACTGAAGCACACATTTCTAGAGGCACTTGTATAACAAATACTATGGCAAAGAATAATTAGGACCTGGGGCACAGGAGAATGGTGAATAAGCTACAGGCCTCATAAGTTGTTAATTTTTGTATGTGAATTACATAAAAGAAGGTGATGATGAGATTCTATTAAACAACAGTAACCACAGCCCTATATCTCAAGGTTCTTAAGATCTAATTGGTTTCATATTGGTTTATTTCATTAACCTTGAGAGGGTGTATATGTCAGTGGAAGGAAATGTAGTCATTGGCATCAGATGTGAGTTATAATCCTATATATTATCCATTTGTTTTGTGAACTTGGGCCAGGTTCTTTTCCATTTATTTATTTATTTGTTTGTTTGTTTGTTTGTTTGTTTATTTATTTGAGACAGGGTTTCTCTGTGCACCCTTGGCTGTCCTGGACTCACTTTGTAGACCAGGCTAGACTTGAACTCACAGAAATCTGCCTGCCTCTGCCTTCCGAATGCTGGGATTAAAGGTGTGTGCCACTCTACCCGGCCTGGGCTAGGTTCTTAACCACTCTGAATTCATACTGGACTGTCAGGGTACATGGCCATTATGGATAAAGTGTTATGTTGCATATGAACAATTAGCACAGTGACCAAAACTTGAGAGTTGGGACACCTCACTTTCTTAATGCTTACTTGGCTGCATTAGGAGGAAAGAAAAGTTGATGATGGGTAGTCATTCTTCCCACTGTGACATCCCAGAAAGGTGGCAGCTATCCAACACATATAGCCATTGGGTATCCAAAGGTGAGATGCCAATTGTGGACTGACTCGTAAGTGATTCAGATGGATGGTAAAGGGCTCCCACTGCTGCTGTTTTGATATAAAATTGATGATTTAGTGCCCTAAGGTGGAACCATTAATTACTCAGGGCTGCTGTAGCATTTCCACTTAGTCATAGACTTGAAAAAGAACAGACAAGGTGATCCATTGGCAGAACCAGTGCTGGAGGCTTTATTCCTTGAGAATCTCCATTGCCAGTACCAGTGCTGGAGCCATTACTCCTTGAGTTCTTGATTGTCTGTTCTGAATGGTCTGTGATGGAGCCACCGAGATGTCAGTTAGCCTAGGCACATAGCACAGGGCAAGCAGTGCTATATAGGGCAATTTACATGTAAAAACACATCTTCACTTCACAAGACACCTGACAGGCAAGAATAATTTCTAATTTTAATGACAGATGAGCCAACATTCAGAATATACCGGAGACCATGGAGATTTTAGAGAGTAACTTAACCTTGGACATCCTTTTGGTCTGATTCAACACCTGTTCTCATGAAAATTGTGTTCAGTTTTATTATTTATTGAGAAAATGTAAATCAAATTCATTGATATCAGGTTATAATGGTAGTTTGGTCTTCAGATAAACAAAGCAAAAAAGCCAGTGTTAGTAAACTGTGCATACAATGGCAGTGGGGATGAAAATGGGGCAGTTTCTATGGAAAGTGTTTTGGAAGTTTCTTGGACAGTTAAACACATTTACTACATAATTCAACAATTCTACTTGAAGACATATGACATTAAGGGCAAAAGTGTTATTTAAACAGATAACTGTATGTGGACATTCATAGCTGTCCTTTCTACAAGGCTCAAGCACAGTAACAGCAAATGTCTGTCAACTGTTGAGTAGATGAACACGATGTATTACAGTTGCATGAAATATTACTGACATGTGATTAATGCTGACAATTTGAACTATGTAGGTAGACCTCACTAACATAAGTGAAAGAAGCTGGATATAAAAGGCCAAAAATAGTCAGATGTATGCTTTATGAACCATTCAGAGAAGATTCATCCCAAAAGACAGGAATAGGGCTGGGAAGAGGGAGGCAAGGATAGGAAGTGACTATTAATGACTACTAGTTTCTGTTTGGGGTGATGAGTATGTTTGGAACTAGATAGATGTGAGAGTTACACAACCCGTCAAATGTGTGAAATGTCACTGAATTACACACATTAAGATGATTAATGGTTCATTTTATATTATATAAATTTTAGTTCAAAAGAATGTGAAAAAAAAAAACCTCAGCTTCTTAACATTACTAGACTGATGAGAGACATACAGAATAAGGAATATGGGAAAGAAAAGGAGGGACATCTGGGACAAAGAATGGAGGTGGTGCATAGCTTCCTTGAAGAGGTCTAAGCCTTCAGACTTCCGTGATACCAGCCTAGTGGTTGGGATGGAGAATGTAACCATTCAGCAATTAGACCTCGAATTCACTTCAAATAACACTAGTAATGTAACCCATTCACCTACTAATTTACTAAGCAATCATACTACCACACATCCCTCTAGTCATTAGAATAATGCTACAAACACAGCACATCTCTGAATTTTTCAGATCATCTTTCTGGAGAAGCACTTAAGACATTGTGGGTATGACCTTGACTTTGGCAAAACTCTGCAGAAATTCTCCTGTGATCTTTGCCAATAAGTGAATGGAGATATTCACAAGTATTTGGAGGTTTCCTATGATGACATAGACAGCTGATGGAAAACAGTGTACCTGATCTCAGGTTTGTTTTGGGGCAAAGGAGCACATCCAAACAAATCAAAGGTTTCCTATGAGGAAATCCATGGCAAGGGAACTCAGGCTCTTTGCTGGGTCTATGAGATGTACTATGCTGTTCTTTGTAAATCTACCTTCTCCCTGGGGTTGCCTTGTGTGGAGACCTGTTCTGTCAGCTTCCAGTAGTCCTGCCTCTAGCTTTTCCACACTCCATCTACTGCACTTGCTATCATGATAGATGGTGGTGACATGTTAAATTATTCAGGCTTCGTGTCTTCCTCAAGCTGGTGACAGTGATATTGCATTTTCAGATTGCCCCAAATGCATTAGATAGAGAAATATGTGTCTAAGGAATGCAAAAACCCATCTGAACCCCAACCATCCAGAGATTATAAATGGTGGCAGCCGTGGGTGGAGGACAGAAGCCACTAAAAGTTTTCCATGTCCTCGGAACCACACAACTAGCAATTGCTCCCAGTGCTGGAACTAATCCACACATGTTCACATGCATTCACCTCTTTGAGATATTTTTATGGTTGTGTGTGGGTTTGTGGGTCTGTGTTCATGTTCTGGTTTACTTTTTGTTGTTGTTGTTGTTGTTATTGCTATTATAAAGCACTCTGACCAAAAGAAACATAGGGAAAGAAGGTTTATTTTTTTCTGACTTTATCAGATGCCAGTTTATTATTGACAGAAATCTAAAGCAGAAACCATAGAGGAATTCTATTACTGACTCAATCTTTGGATTATGCTCAACTAGCTTTCTTAAGCAGACAAGGCCCACCTACCTAGAGATGACAACACTCACAGGGGACTGGACCCTCCCACATCATTCCTTAGTCAAGGTTTGCTGTTACAGATAAGGTCAATTTGACTTTGGGAAATCTTAATTGAGATTCCTCATTTCCAGGTGAGTATAGGTTGAATCAAGTTTACAATAAAAACTATCCAAGACAGTTCTTGTTCCACATGCACATATAATTCCACACTGTCTTGGATATTGTCTACAGGAATTTCAACTATGTACTTTGATACAAGATTTCTCACTAGCATAGAGATCACCAATTAGCTTGGCCTGCCAGTGAGCCCCACGGTGTGTCATCACATGTAGCATTTCTTAGGGATTTTGGGGATCAAATTCAGGCACTCATGCTTGCAAGGCAAGTCTTTCTGAATGAACCACTCATCTATCTTGCTGTTAGATTATTTTGACAATAGCAGCTATGTGCCATTTACAGTGCCCAGCACATTGTACAGAGATGACTACAAATGAGATTCGTTCTCAAACACTGACAGGTAAGAGTAGCTGTGGATCTTAGCCTAGTTAGGGGATTATACAGGTAAGCAGTAAGTAAGATCTGGGTTCAGGAACTGGTTTATCCAAATTCCCAGAAGATTCTGCAGCATTTCTGTGGTTCATGCTGAATTCTAAAATTTGATTTTTATGGCAAAATATATGTACAATAAAAACAGAATTAAACATGATTTTTATAATTTCATAAAAACCAGAAACACACACATTTATAAAAGACATTAAAAATTATGACTTATCTCAAAACTAGAGCTTCATGAGACCATTAAAACACTGTGATGTAAATCAATAGTTACTGACAGGCAAAATTCTCTGTGAATACAAGTGTACAGAGAAAATACAAAGAGGAATTTTACACACTTGCCAATAACTGATATTAATTCTACTACGTATAGAATAAAATCAATTACATATGTATATATTCTATGATACTAGGGATTTGACCCAAGGCCTCATGAATGCTAGGTAAATTATCTGTTACTGAATCAAATGCCCAGCCCTAATGATGAATTCTTTTTAATTCAAAAAGTAAAAAGCTAGGCACAATGGTGCACTCTTCTTTTTTTTAATCACAGTGGTTTGGAGAATTAAGGAGAAGGGTCAAAAAATGCAAGACCAGCCTGTGCTGCATAATTAAAATCTTCTCTAAAGAAATGAGTATTGAATGAATGAATGAATGAATCAATCAATCAGTCAACTGATCCATCAGACAAATGAAGAAAGTGAAAATTCATTATTGGATGTTTACAAGCTAATAAAGTGTAAAGCCCACAAAAGTGCAAAACAATTGTGTTTTGAAATATGTATTTTAAGCATGAATATGTATCCAATGACATTTGAGGAAATGATCCCGTCAGTGACAAAATCTGAGGACTTATTTCTTTTCTCATTTTCAGTGATGTGCATTTTATAATTTTCCTTCAAAAATTGTAACACTTGGTTATATAAGAATAGTAAATGGTACATATATTTTTGGAAAAAGATTTCTTGTTATTGCAGCAGTTTAAATAAATTTATTATTTGATCTCCACCGTAATATGACCATCCCAAGAAGAGATGTATCATCTTTCAAGAATGAATTTACCAATCTATCATCAAATTTTAGCCCTAAACACTACAAAAACTCTTCAAGTAAATTTAACCCATTGTTTAATTAAAATGAAATATTGTCTTCTAAAGTATCCCAGGGTTATATAGGGGGAGACTATTTTCCAAGGCAATCTTTTACAAAATCTCCCATTCTACTTTCTTTTCTACCTTCTGGCCTTTGTCAGCTCTGACTCACATCAGAGGTGGAGTCCTTTGTTCCAGTTCTTACTCTGCAATGACCTTACAGATTAGCCTGCAGTCCACTTATTATGGAGGCATGACTTAGACACCCCCAATGTTCTTCTAAATGGCAGTGCAGCTTCCCTGGCTGTCTTGGAACACAGGCACTCTGTATGCTCTCTCTTTGGAAACATGCCACTGCACCATAAGAGGCTCAGCCACATGGAGGGGCCACTAACAACTCAGAGACTAACTTTTAAAATGCTTCAACCATCCCTGGTGGCAAAATGTGGGGGAAGTATGCTCTAATTGATTCCAACCCACATACAATACTGAGTTTTCCCTGATGGACCTTGATTTATCATGGAGCTGAGACAATGCATGCCTCCTTTATTTTTGATGAACTCAGTTTGATGAACTCAGTTAATTTGGATGAACTCTTGACTTCTGGGATCCATAAGAAAAAGATTATCATTTTAAGGCACTTATCTACCTCTGTAAAATAATATATTTTACAGAGGTAGATAATAGGAAAACTAACATATCTAATTCTATAAAAATACTCAGAGTCTTTTTAAGCATATCATCATATGCTAGACCTGGGCAATGAAAAGACGAACTGAGTTTCCAGAGATGTACAGTCTAGATATACCTTGTTATTAAGATGATAAATGAAAAGATATTAGCATCCAGCAAATATTGCATAATAATTAACACTTTCAATTCCTCCCTCAAAATTAGGATACATTTGTCCCTTACAATGTTTGGATGAGGTTGGCATTGCTATTCCATTTGAACGATGAGAAAATGTGGGTCAGAGATGCTACAAATGGGTTGCTCAAGGTCAGGCAGCTCTTAAATCACAGAATGGAAATAGGATACAAAGCTAGTTCTGGGGGCAGAGCAATTGGTTAACAGGGCAGATTTGAGGCTCTGCTGTTGGCTGGGAATCAAGTCACCTGCAATTCACACCACCCAGATTCTACTTATCTATTTACTAGCTAGGTCAGGTTGCTCTTTTATCCCATATGATAGCTTTCAGAAGACAGCTAGTGAGTCTACTCACAATTTCTCCACCCAAGACAAATATTATTAATAATCCCTTTGGCTATTTCTCATATTCTTTCAAAATAGGACTTTGGGAATTATTATTTATTTTACAAAAAAATATTGGACAGGAAAGAACATAGTAATCAAGTCCCATACTATTATTTCTGGTCTTTTCTTTATCTTCAAAGAAAACCAAAACAAAAACAAAATCACCAAAACTGAAAATCAAAACAAACACAGTCATGGAGTGTTTTTGCCCATACACATGAGTATTGTCTAAAAACATGTCTTCTTTGTAGCAGCTAGGCCCTGCCATCACTGTGTTTGGCTGAGTTCACAAAGCTGTTGTAACCTGCAGCTTCCAGGACTGTATCTGTGACTAATTGTATAACAGGTTATTTTAGTTTCTGTTCTGTGGAAAGTCTAAAGCATTCTAACAAGGGGTTTAATGTAGACCTTTTCACTCACGCTGTGATTGCTAAATGTAATAGTCTGATCATGACGCTGAATAAATGCGTCTTTTTTTTTTTAATGTGCTATGTAAAGTTAGTTAGTCTACTCTGACGCCATCTTGGTAAACTTCCCCACAGTGTGAAGTTAGAATTTCTTCAGAGTGGTGCCAAGTTTCATTTGGAATTTATTTGTGGTTGCTTGGGTGAAGAAGCCATTGTCTTCAAAAACAAAACCTTGGTGTAGTTAAACTGCCAGTTGCTGTTGTGACTTTAATAAGTTTCACCATTGAAAGGGTCATTCAAGCAAGATCACAGTTTAGTTTTAAAATGGTTGTTGGCACACCCTATGAAATATCAAATTTGAATAGTGGTATCAGATAAAATAACAGACGGGAATGAAGCTTGTGTATCATCCATTATCATGTGTAATCAATAAATGATTTAATTCTCTTAAAAAAAAAGAAAATCAATAATCTGTCCTTTTTTCTTGTTCTTTCCTATACTATGTCTATGTCCCATTTTTCTCAAGTCTGTTCACTCCTATATAGGAGAGAAAGGAGGATACAGAAAAGCAAAAGAGAGAAGTCCCTGGGTCTAGCCTCCAAAACCCATTTAACAAGACCATTTAACAGCTTGTAGTCTTTTCCCCTAAATAACAAAATTTTATATTATCTATCAAATAACCAAAGGGGAAGAACACCCTCCCCACCTTCTGGGGATGGGACGTTGTTCTCTTAAAATGACTTCCTGCTGATTTGGGACGTAGTAAACCTGGGACAGATTATTGAATATAGCTTTATACCTTTGTATACTGATACAAAATTAATATTATATTTGGCTAAATTGGTATTGATCATTGTATATTAATGCAAATTTAAGATTGTATAGGGCTACATCGGTACTGATCTTTGTATATTGATACAAAATTAAGATTATATTTGGCCACAATGGTATTGACCCTAGTATATTAATGTAAAATTAAGATTGTATTGGGCTACATCGGTACTGATCTTTGTATATTGATACAAAATTAAGATTATATTTGGCCACATTGGTATTGATCTTTGTATATTGATACAAAATTAAGGGTAACGCTTCTTAAAGGTATTGTTTGTAGTAATATTTAAAAATGAAATGTCAAGTTTTGACCTCTCGCTACCAACCGACATAAACTGTTTAGGATAATTAAGAAACGGAAACTAATAGTCATGAAAACGTGTCATTCTGTTAGTTACTATGACAGTCTATCACAGTTATTTTCTAAGCTACTCAGAAATCAAGTTGCTAAGAGACAAGCAATATTTGCTTATCTAAATATAAGAGATAGATAGGGCATCTTCAAAACCTCAAGAGATCTGCAGAATATGGCATTCAAAGATGTTTTCTTAACTTAAGATTTTTTGATATCGAGACATGTCAGCTCCTGACAGCACCCCCTATATTACTCCAAGTAGAAGATGAGCATCGAAGAATCTCCAGTGGGAGATGATTAAATTGGTGGTAAGCCATTCTCTTGGTAAGAAAAACCACTTGCTTCAACTGTAGACAGACTTCTGTCCAAAAAGGACAAAACTTGGAAGCAGGTAAGTCGACAGCCTAGCTCTGCCAAGACAGGGTAGGTAAGTCCTTCATAATTCCTGCTCTACAACCAATGTCTGTCAGAGAAATGGGGCCAAATGGCTGAAGATTGATGCTGTAATGTATGGAGAGAAAATGGGAACTGTCCAGGCAGCCACTGGTATGTCATTTCTTAGTTTTGGAAGCTGCAGGCCCTGCACTTCCTATATAATCATATATATTTATCCCTCTCAGGTCTCTGAGGTGGTTGAAGAATAGATAGCTAGAGTCTCATAGTTAAATTTTGAATTGTTTAGGAATCAAGAGGGTGTTCTGGATCTAAGAAGATATTTTTAAAATTGTAAAGCAAGTTAGTATGAAAGCTGAGTTAGATATAGAACCTTAAACTCATGGAGATGGTTAAATAGTAGAATGTTAAAGTCAGGTACCAAATACATATGGGCTGGACGTTGGGAATGTATGGTAAGCCATATAACTCTCATAATTATGGCCTATTTATTTCTGTTGTTTTTTATTGTATTTATAGTTATAAGATAAAGAACCATTTGTTGGACTGAAAGGGAGAGCTGTTGGGGTGAAAAAGATATACCTTAAACTAAAAAAAAAAAAAATAAAAAATAAATGGAAGAGGATGAGGGGTTGAGGGGGAGGAGGGTGGAAGGGTGGGACTGGAGGGGGGAGTAGGGAGGGGATTGTGATTGAGATGTAACTTGAAATAATAAGAAATAAAATATTAAAAAAAATAAACAAGAGATCTTGGCACTACTAGCTGCTCTCATCCTTCCAACTAAAGTAAGCATAATCCACTGTCCAGGTCATCAAAAGGACGGGTCCCCTATAGCTAAGGGAAACAATATGGCAGATCGAGTGGCCCGAGAAGCAGCTTTAGGAGATGTTATATTTTAATTACTTGCTGTAGACCCTAATGAAACAGAGTCCCCACCACAACATCAAAATGGTAAACAGATTATGAGCCCTAAAGACACAGAAGAAATGTTAAAACAGATGCACAGGTGGACACACCTGGGTACAAAAAAATTAATCACTCTAATTAACAAGACTAACTATAAGATTCCAGGACTTCACAAGCTAGCAGAAAATGTTGTCCAAGCCTGTATACCATGCCAGAAGGTCAATCCCTGTCGGGATAAGACA